>JADLZK010002040.1:0-173352 GCA_015847255.1 Hyparrhenia diplandra | reverse complement strand
CAAGAGTTTATGTCTATGAAGGTAGCATATTAATCATAATGATGCAAATGCATTTCCTATTGTTTTGAAACCTTTAGGAATGCTCCTAAGAAATCCTGGTAAATTAACCCGACTATATCATGCTCGAATGGAGACAGAACCTGGATTGAGAGCAGAAGCTCGTTCACAATGAATCCGGGATTGAAGCAGGCAATAGAGCCCCTTCTCTCAAATGGCAGAGAAATTGATCCTAGACATGCACACAAACACCTCCTCTTTTTCTATATGCTACTGCTGGTGTCCTGAAGCTACCTAGTGCAGATTCAGAGTGGCTCCTGGATAAGGCCTGGGATATTCTGGACAATTCATCAGTATGTAGTAGAGACAGAGTTAAGATCATTAGTGGCATGGATGAAGCTTATTGATGGATGGATAGCTCTTAACCACCAGATGAACCATAGCGGCACCTCATCATCTAAAATGACTTATGGTTCCACTGATTTAGGTGGATCATCATTTACAGGTTACATTTGAGAATGACTAAATCAGTGCAGGATGAGATATAGCATTCATCTGAGTATTGGTTCAGTTGATCATCACCTTAGTGCTTTTATTCTCTTACTGGTTGTGGATTAAATGATGCATTTGACAAATCTGTAGCACATCAGTGCAAAGATCGGGTGGGCAGCTAGCAATGGCAAGATCAAGTCCAAACATCCCTGTCTACAGACTGGATACAAAGAAGATTACACTTGTTCTTACCGCCACCCATAAAACAAGATGGAAGTCCCAGTGTTGGTGAGAATGGCAAAGAGAAGCTGGGGTATAGCTGTCGAACTGGTTGGGGCACCTCAGTGCGGGAATGAATGTAGTGCTCTTGCAAAAGTAACTGTTAATCTGTCTGAGTGGTCCAGTGCAAGTCCAGGACTTGATTGTAACATTCATCCTTGCGTGCTCTTGCTTCTAACTCCCTCAACCACATGGGCAGTTTTGCTATGTCTGGTTTCTTTTGTGGTTTTTAAATTTTTCAATCTGACTGCTGATGGACTCTGTCGATGTTCTAAACAGGAGAGTCAGGAATTTTCTGAGACATGGAAAAGTTGCAAGAGTAGTGTTCCTCCACGGCCTTTTTATAGAGCAGTATTGCTTCAGAGCTCCTTATATTGCATCACTGCTAAGAGAGGGATTGCAGATTGAAAGATAGTCAGGTGATAGTGCGGCTCTGGCAGTGCATTACTTGGACTCGTGGAGTTGCTTTGTTGGAGGCTGGTCAGGCATTGATCTTCAGAGACTAGATGTTCAAGGATACGAATACTGCACCGGGAGATAAACCCAAATATTCTTATAGTATTGTTTCTGATTTCAATTGTGTTGGTCATATGTGCCATACTATGTGTCAGCAATTCAATGCCAAGATCATTCCACGCAGTCCTACTCTGCCACTTCATAGGCATAATTCTGGAGGCAGTTCTGTTCTTGGAATGGGATTTGCATTTTCAAAGCATTTATGGAATCCCATTAGTTCAGGTATGTGCAATGTGTTTTTCTGTTTTTATGCTCCTGCCATCTTGGTTTCTCCCCTTTTTGTACAAATTTAATCTACCTTGCAAGGAGACTTTCACGTACTTTAATTATTTTTCTACCCTGGTTGGCTGATAGATACACTTTTTCTCTAAGACAAAGGGTTCTTAACTTGTTTTGTTGGAAGCGACTGATAGATACACTTTCCTAAGACAAAGGGTTTTTTAACTTGTTTTTGTTGGAAAAGTGACTGGCCATTTTGTTTTTATAGAAAATGGAAGAGACTCACAGCTTTTGTGTCTCCGCACATAGCTTTCTTGCCTTTTTGTTAGTTTCCAACATTCTACTATGTAACCTTCTAGGAATCAGCTTTACATAGAACTGTTGTGTGGTGCAACTTGCAGGACATGGGACTTTTTCATGTTTTCACTTCAGTTTACATAAAATGCCATTTGGACAATGTTACACCTAATATATCATCGTTAATCCTTGTGTGTGACTCTTTTCTACAAAAATGATAATACACCAAATGAGTGTATTTTTCATCATGCATGATTCACACTATCTTTTTAAGTTCTTTACAAAATTGTGAATCTTACTTTTGTTTTACCGTAGCTTAGCTTATATAATCAAACATTTGAATTTTTATTAATTTTGCGGGTGATGGAAGAACAAAGAGACACCACTGAGCCCTACTGTTGCTGTGGGTCAGATCCTCATCCATTTGGCATGAGCCATGGATTAGGTGGCAGCAGTGTTCAGCTTATGGAGTCCTCGAGGCAATCCTTGGGAGCCTATCACAGCTATTCTGTTGGGAGCTTAGGTCAGATGCAGTTTTCAGTGGGCGTGAGGAACCCTAGCGAGGTCAGACGGCTACACTTTCAAAAGCCGGAGGTCGCAATCAAGAGAAGATCTGCATTTCTTCACTTGCTGATATTCATGTCGTTCCAAAAAGTGCTAGCATTGCATATCACAGAATGACGACTATGAATGAGATCCTATATGCCATAACAAAAACTCTGTAAATACTAGCTCCAGAGTTCATACAGTTTTGATTTCTTCTCTAATCAGAAGTCAATTTTTGTTGGTCCACTGACACTTAAATGAGGTTTAGGATTCATATAAATGAACTTATGACTTGTGCCTATCCGACATGATACATCCATTCATCCCATTGTATCTGCTCAAGAACATACCATAGCAATTTAGTTCTAGTAGTGTACCAGAAGATATATTTATGCCGTTCACCAGACTGGTTGACAATGGCTCCAACCTGCAAGTTTGTAGATCGATTGTGCTGCAATCAGGCATGTTTCTTTTTAATCTGAGACATAATAAAGGTGCATGTAGTCGCATGTATTGTTGTACTTGTACCCTCTATTGACTCTCTGAACCTTCTCTTTCTCGGAATGCCTTTTGGTAGTCCACCTTGTGATATCAATTGAAATCATGAAAGCAGAAACATGACATCAGTTCTACTGGATTATCCAATTGTGCCCTGTGCAGACACATTTATTGAGATCATAGAATCTGCTTTGAGTGACCCTGATCAGTGCATAGGAGCATTTGGGCTCCTGTTTTCCCCCAGTTGATCCGAGTTTGCTCTCTCTGCTCTTGCATACAATGGCACTCATTGCTCGTTTTCAGGTTCCTTTTGGCCATTGCTCGTCAGGGGCGTGCCACTCCTGGCTTCCTGGCTTCCTGCCTCGTAGTTTTCAGAAAACAAAACCCTCTACTTTAGCAATCCATCCAACTGGGATTTTTACAGCTGCACGCGTTTAAAATGTTAGGATTATTATAGCCTTGATGATCTGCATTTTTAATATGACAGACCAGGTTCTGGTTTATGACACACACCGAAAGGAGATTTTACGGACGATTCTGTGCCAACAGGCGCAGCGAAAAATCGCGAGACATCGATGAGATAAACAAAACAAAACGGCCCCAGTGAATCTGTGAGGGGCCTCTTTTGGTAGAAATTTCTTGAGTGGTTCGTCACATACCTTTTTAGATTTTGTCATGTACCCATACAAGTGATATTATGCTGATCTTGTAAAGTGATTGTCTGAAATGAACAAAGGATTTGCAGCTAAAAATAACTTCTCCTGATGCTCTACTAATTCCTCTCACTTACGATCATCTTTCACGGAAAAATACTAACAAGATGTCGTGATGCTCTACTAATTTCTTATGATGTGTTGGCCTCCAATATACACTTCACTTATAGAAAGGTTAATATATATATATAGAAATAGGAAATTTGCCTGTTCAAGACGTCTCTGTCTCTGACATGTGGGCTCATCGGTCAGGCTAAGAACCCGAGAAACAAACACAAGTCGTGCGGCCTGTGGATCTTGCTCACATGTCCACCCTACGATACGACCGAAACACACGCCAGCACGAATCGTGACGCACACCAAGCAGAAGCCTAACTGCCAAACCTACTACTAAATACGCCCTGGCCTCAGTCCGGCCGCTGCCGCCGCCGCCCTCTAGAGTCGAAGCCGTCGCTTCCGCCCTCCCGCAGCGTCGCCGATCCTCGCAGCCGGTCTCCCTACCTCCGCCGCCATGGGGTGAGTCTTCCCCTTCTCGTTCCGATGATCCCTGCACCCGTGCTTGTTGTTTCGAGGCGTCCCTTTGCCACAGCAAGACACTGTGTTCTTGCGTTGATGCGTAGTTTTTCGTTTCGTGGCTTGTAGATTTTAGCGAGATGGAATCTAGTTAGAGACGAAAAGAAAAATCTGAGCTTATTGACGGTCCGAGTGCTGATCAGAGTTGTTCACCGAAATCAGTGCTAAACCTGACCCATAGCTATACCAATCCGTGCCGCTGTGTAACCACTAAGTTCTGCCGGATTCAAGTCATTTAGCGCTTGGATCATGGCGGTGTATGCGTGGTGGCATTTGCACAGAATACTCTGTTAAAGGGGTATCCGACGGTTTCGACAGCAATCTCTTCGGGTTTGATGTTATGTTGACATGTTAGGTTTTGCCTGTGCCTTTTTCTGCAGTGAGCGCTAGCAGTCAGTGGATGTACATGTCTTTGTTTTAGCTGAAAGAAAGAATGGATTACATGTTTTGTCTGTTTGCATTTCACTAGATGGAAATTGTGTCTGTTTTGCAACACTGATGATACAATTTCAGTACTGGGCTCGAACACATTGTTGCATTTTTAATGCATGATTTGTAGCTATGCTTTTAGTACTGCATTTTCTGCATGATTTCAGCATGGTGTTAGGGTGTATCATGGTGCACATGTTTGTGCAATGGACATGGAGAGTTGTGGTTGTGACTTGCAGAACCTGCAATATATGTCTGAGAGGTTAACATATTGGTCTTGAATTCGCATCACAGGGAGACACGTGGTACGCGAGAGCTGGGCGCAAGCTCAGACCCACCGCCGTAACCAGAGGTGGGCTGGCACGGCGATTACAGAAGAGCGCCGGGCAGTAGTGGTGGAAGAAACCCGCTTTGACTGGATCTGTCACCACGCCAAGGGCATCGTTCACTGGAGAAGATGTAGAGTCGCGCGCGCGCCGGTATCTGTGCTTTTTATTATCTTGTACTTTATGTATGTGCGGGCTTCAAGGTGTATTTAGCTTCATTTGTAGCGGTATTGAGGCCAAAGCTTGGCAGGGCTCTGCCATCCGTGAGATGATTGCCCGTGTTCAGCTGGTGAAGAGTAGGAAGAAGATTTGCTGCCTCTTTTAGTGCGAATGACGGTTGCCTGGAGACTACATTGAGGAGGCATGTATGTGTTCCTACCAATTCTCCTTTTGGTTTTGCGATATAAAATAAAATCTCTGTAAGTAAAAAGCTAAAGCATCTCTGCTTTCTCTCTCTCTTTCTGTAGGATGAGGTGGTGATTGCTGGATTAGGTCGTGGGAGGGCGCCATGCTGTGGGAGATATTCCCGGTGATCGGGATTCAAGGTTGTGAAGAGTATCTGGTGTTGTGTCACTGCTTGCACTCTTCAAGGAGAAGAAGGAGAAGACCAAAGGTCTTAGATTGCTGCGATAATGTCAGGAATGGGTAAAGCTTCGTCAGAGAGCTCTATTATTATCAAACTTAAAGAGTTAGTGCTAGCGAAGCAGAGAGATGTTAATTCTGAGTTGTATTTTTGTTGACATTCTTGCTATCAGGGAGTTTCGCTTCCATTTTGAAGAGATATTGTATGCATCAGCATGTGCGCACCGGTTCAATGGGCATAGTTTAGATATTGCATTGTTGTCCTGTTGCCTTGTTTGTTTCATTTGCGCCAGGCAGCCAAGTAGCCTGGGGTTTTTAAAGATTGTTTCGAAGAAATCTGCCCACAAGTATTTTCCTAAACACGTTCATAATGACGCAGAGCGGGAAAGGTAACTTGGTAAGTTTCCTCGGGTGCGTCAGCCTACCAGTCCAGTTAAAGGAACGATGGCAACTAAAGAGCCTCACGATCAGCAATGGAAATGTGGTTGTACCTGAAACATGAAATAATCGTCTGTTCTGCGTGCGGGATCCACATGAAAAGGCTTTTTCGGGTGCAGGAGAACTATCAGAGATAGCAATTCAAGCATTGAGTATAGTAACAGCAAGCTAAAAAGGCCACGTACTGTGTGTGTGTGCTGCGCCAAATAGCAAATACGCCGTCGCAACAGCGGACTACAATGGTTGAGGGGTTTACACAGCGCCCTAGAGATGTGTTTTCGAGAAAAGTGATCTGTTAGGGGCGTAAAATACCTCATATACGCAATTCTGGATGTTTCATTGACAGACTTGAAAATATATATACGCACTAATAATAACGGTATGGAGGGCTCCTAGCTTCACAATAATATCGCTATCGAAAACCATGACATGCATCAAATCTATCAAAGTTTAGTGGTGTTTGTGAGGGTCATCCTGCGACAGGCGCACTTCAGTCGCTTGTACATTGCAGCAGCTATAGTGCGCAGCCATGAGGATATGCGTAGCCTCCAAACCACACATCTGTCACGGGAGGGAAATGAGTTGAAGGAGGTACATGGCAAATCATGTTAGAAATGGTTAAATGCCTTCCCAGAGTGTCTAGAGGACATCAATCCTGCACGCTAGCGAGCAGGCATGCGTGAGATCATATCTAGCTTAGTACAGACAAAGCCGGTGACCCAGAATTACTTGTTTCATACAAGAAAACTCGCCATCTTATTGACCTCGTTGGCTGGCATTGGCGTAATATGGCGCCGAAATCGCCACCTGTTTGCTGAGGAGTTAGGTAAGTCACTGATCGTGATCTGCTGCGCATAAAACGGCATCTTGTTTCGAGACCAAGAGCAATGCTATAACTTCTTTGGCTAACCAGATCTGTAGGACTTTCACCTGTTACACATTCCTGACCACTTTCATAAATAAAGGTAACCATGAACGTTCATAATTTTCTACTGAAGTCTGTCCAAGTCACGGAACTTGCAAGCACAGTCTTATCAGACTAAGGTGTAAAAAGTTCACTGGTACTTTCGGCAAAATGATATAACTTTATGAGAGCAGCCTCCGAATATGGAAAAATGATACAAAAGAAAAAGGGAATACGTAATGTTGTTTTGAGCATTACCGATCATGCCCGAAACAAAGTGTACCTGTTTGCTCGACCAATGTTCAGAGAATTTCAAGAACGATTGCATGTGTGTGTTTTGTTAAGTACACGAAAAGAAACAACCAAGTTACAAGCAGGTATTTTGGGGCAGCACGTAGAGCAGAAAAGTTACAAGAAAATAAAGAAATACGCACAAAATGCAGCGGTGGGTTTTCTTCGAGCAGAGCACACTGAATGGTAATTAATACTTAAAGAGATGATTTGCCACATCACACAGTTTTGACGTATTTTCGCTGCAACTCAGTTTTCACCTTGTTTTAAATGCATACTGAAACCTCGGCTATGCCTCCTTCGGGTTTGGCTCATCCACACCGCATCGAGCAAAATCGGAGCGACAACCATGTTCATCAACATATTTACGTCATACAGGATGGCTACCGTGATATCAGCAACATCACCTGCCACATGACTTGAGTGAACATTAAAATCAATATGCCTCATGGTCTGCTTATGACTGTTTTGTTAAAGAGCATGTGTTAGACTGGAAGAAGAACTACCACTCAGGAATAGGCATCAGAGCGCCAAATATCTCTTAGCTAGTGTGGCATAACCCCAGGTTTCATGGGTGACATGTTTCATAGAGCGAAGAACAGTTCAGCGAGGCTTGGGATGCAGTGGAGGGCCTGGGGTTATGTAAAATCTTATGGTCAGCAAATCTTGGGATCCATCGAGAATGAGTCAATGAGCATTTACGATCTCCAATTATGACCATAAAGCATGTATGCTTCTCATGAGAGTTTTCGCGCACTGGGTTGCATTCTGTTAACATGACAAAATGGTGCAAATGAGCAAAGCTACACAGTGGAAAATGAGAGTTTGCCTATCAACTATGGATGTAAATAGTTTGCCATGCAGAACTCAAAATAATCAACTATTTTACCTGAGCATCTTCTTCGAGTCGCTTCATCTCTTAAGAATCCACGCGCAGGCGAGGCTTCCAGCGCTGGCTCTGGCTAGGCTTTCTAACTGCCTTTGGCTCGGTGATGGGTGTACCATCAAGCAGAAGCGCTGCCTTTTCTCAACTTCAAAATAAAACTCTTTCAAAATTGCAGCTGCTGCCTCTGACGATTCTGATGAGAGAGAAAAGTGAATGATGTGAAAGGCTGTGCATAAAGGCGCATAAAGAAGTGAGACAACTTTTGCATTGCACTTGCATTAAAAATACAAAATAACAAAGATACAGGGAGACATGTTCTCTTTGAATAAGATATACTGTTCTTTTGAAGAAAGTTTGCCCAGGTAATGTGGACAGAAATCCTTGTCTTTCTCTGGGTGTAGCCTCAAGCCTTGGCGGCTGCTAAATTTTCCACTAACTCCAAGCCCCAGTCTGCACCAGTAAAGTGTGGCTGAGCGCTGAGCAAAGTTCCAAAACATGAACTTACTGGATTACACTCCACTTGTACAATAGATAAAGAACCACAAAATGAGGTGTAACATCATAACCTGTTCTGATCACTCTTGGCCGGGTCTGGAAATTATCAACATCATTGAGGTATGGAGCTGCTTGCAGAGTGGCTTAATAATTTCAAATAAGTTAGCATGTTTGGTAAAGGTTCCGTCAAATCATTCTGTATACACTATGAGATTCAATGCATCTAAACCTTCCGATCTTTCCTTTGACAATTGGTGGAGAAAGAGTTGATGACCAGGCTGCTAGTGGAGGATCTTGGGTCTGTCTGAATTCCCTGTAGTCATTTTGGGGGACTGGTGTCTGGCCGGCATAGAGAAATGATTAGTGTAATGGGGCTTCCCAAAGTGTTAATTTGGTTTTTGGACTTGGCTGGGGGTGAAGCTCACTGGTGGAGCCTGGCAGGGAGCCAATGTGGAATTTCCCCTGCTCACTGGAGGTTCGAGTCTAGCGGAGCTGTGTAACCAGAGTCGTCTTGTTGCATCTATCCTATTAGCTGGTGCTTTAGTGTCTTGGCAGTGGATTGGGTGTGTCGCGTGTGTTCGGGTCTATGTATGACTCTTTTTCTTCTATTAATTAATATAATACCGCGGCTCTCCTGCGTGTTCAAGAGAAACTTTCACATCCATACTATATGCTTTGTGAGATGTGGTGGATGTAGGACGCAGCTACTTGCACAGCAATTATATGGATCCTGACAGTGCTATCTGGCGACTCATTTTACAGAAGCAGCGTCAAGTAGAATAAACACCAAGTCAAAACCGAGAAGCGAGGGGCAGCACCTCATCTCGCTCTCGTTCACTGTTTTTGCTCGGCTGCAACAAACAGTGTAGTTAGATGGCAATAAAATGGCATACAATAGCAATGGGGAGGCAGGCTTGAATCCTCAGTAAAACCAAGAAAAACAATACAGAAGAGGTGAAGTGCTTTGACATCAATGTCAATGCGCATAAACTACCAATGGCCAAGAGAGAGCGTGAAACGGGACAAAACTACACCAGAAAAATATCAACAGATGAATGATTTTTACTTCCAGTTCAGGGTCTTCTTCAGGTTGCAGACTTGCAGTCTGGGACCAAAGTTAAAAGTTCAATCAAGTAATGTTTCATACGATTAAAATCACTAACACCACCACTGTAGACCACCTAAACACTAGACAAATTCCACATATATCTGTCTTTAACGGTAGATGCTATCAGAATTTCTTTAGGTGAACGGAGATGAGTGGTCAAGAATGATGGGTATCATTCTCAGCCTTAAAACATAGATGGCATTTTTCTAGAATGGGGATGACCGATCAGAAAGACTGTAAATCTTTGCGGAGGAATAACAAGTTTTTCAATAAGTAGGATGGGAAACATTAACACACTCATAATGGCCACCGTAGATTTGCAGCTGCCAACACCGAAGTCTAGAGCTGATAAACTTGCTAGAGGCCAGCCTTTGCAACAGAGACACATTACTGCTCCCATGGCTTCAAGTAAAAGCCTGAGAACCAGAAAACAATCAGAAACACAATTAAATAGGCATGAGGGCTTCCCTCACTGGTGGAACACTTCATGGAAAAAGCTTCAAATAAGGTGAAAAAGTAATTGTAATACCTGATGCTCTGCATACACTATCAAAAGCTCATCAATACAGCATATTCCACGATCAGCAAGGACCACGGCACCTGTAAAGACAAGGACCCAACTTTATTTTGATCATTGAGAATTCTAAAACCACAAAAGAAAAAAGCACACCAGAACAAAAGAGCACGAAAAATAAATGCCATCCCTAAGACACGATTTTCAAACAGAAGGCTTAAAATTATAATGAAGGAATACATGTTTTATGGTTACCAGCCTCAAATGCATAATCATTTTGTCATAGAATCTTTAACCACAGCAACAGTAAGGCCAGCCTTTATTAGTCAGTATTCCCACATACATATATATATTCCTGGGGAGACAGCTGCCGCAGCTTTCAGGGATTGGCTCTTGCCTAGCCCTGGATCACCTGTAGTGTTTAAGCAAGAGCACTAATGCGCTGGCACCATGACCATCACTATGGAAATTTCTGACGGTTGTGGTAAAGAAATTACCAACTACAATAACATGAATATCTCCTCGAACAGGGACCTTATTTTTGATCCATAGAGTTCTTCTGCACACCGCCAAAGAGCAAGTGTGATACCAGCTGAAAACCAGTGTACATGAATTTGATCATATTGAACAATCACATGCAAATAAAGAGTAAATTAAATCAGCAGGCCTTTCGCGCTGACTAAATGGGGTGCTACCATTTTCAAAGACATCGAAGTAACTGCAGCTGGTATGGTTTTTGTTAGCCCCTCAACTATTGAATGCTTCAGATTGTGATGCACTCTTTTTGGGACAGAATAATAACACTCTTTATTATTGAAAACCAGTTGTCTTATACCAGAGAGAATTGAAAGGGTGCAAAAGATTTCCACAAATATCACATATTCAAATATTGGTACAAGAGCAAATTGAATAGAAGATCTCTCCAGCGATATCAAATAACCCACTTGAAAATATCACGCCAACTCCTAATATAACAGAGGGGCTAGAAAATACCTTTTTACAAGGCTGCGTGCCCATAGATAAGAGGACAAAGCAGAATGGAAGTATTATTTGAAATACATGGGGTATATTTTTCTTTATATCTGACAGCAAAATCATCCTTTACAATACAAGGCTGAGAATGACAAATTCCACTAGTCTGATTTTTCTTTGTCAGAAATAGCATGGGACTTCAACTTTCTTACTGAAACTGCCTCCAGATACAGGTTAAGTATAAGCCTTGATTACTGACTCTGGACTTCCCACCAATATATTAATATAGTTCTATTAAATATCAAACAAAGCACTCTAAATTAAAAGGTGAAAGCTCAAGCAATTTATTTAGAACAAAACAGGTGTCTAAGTCCTTACTAGCAAGTGAATGAAGGACCTGAACACAAGGACACGAAAGCAACTGTATATAATCACTACTTTGTTCTCTCCATCTCCCTCATACTATCAATGTTCTTGAGTCTTAAATTTTTAGAAACTACTAGAAATAATGAAACCCAGGAAATAAAAATGTTTTATCAATATAGAGTATAGAAATGTCATATGTTGACAAATGCATCACATTATCATACTTCTAATGAACTACTTACCCCCCATCGTCGATAAGGCACCAGGGAGCTAGACTTCAAAGTAAATGAACAAATAAAACAAAAGAAAGGTTGACAATGCTATATTACTTGGCATAAGATAATCCAAAGGATCTAAACAGACGAACAACTTTTGACAGATAAATTATTAAAAATTATTAAACAATTAATTAATGTAATATCACAAGGAAAATTGAAAAGGCATTATTGTAGTCACTTTGAATGTACCTCCTCAACATCCATATATTTGTTGAGTACTTTCACAATTCCAGTAACCGTTCTACGATCTCTCCAGGGATGCAACAATCAAGCGAGGTCTTCTGTAAGCTCACACTCTCACGGTCATGGCACTCGGGCCTTCTTCCGTGGTTGTCAGCTTGCGAGCTCCTGTATTCTGGATGGGAAACATAAAGAAAAGGAAAGCTTTTAGAATAATATAATTGGAGGAAACCTCAGATGAGTTTACTCACTTGCACTATAGTTTCTGGAAATCCATCAGCTGTGCACTAGATCTATCTGGGATAAACTCTTCTGCTCTTGCATCCCTGAATGATACAGGACAATGGAGGAGAAAATTTCCCATCACAGAACACACTGGGTGCATCACCACACTTCATGCATCGGAATTTCAGCTGCAGAACAATAGGTTTTACAGTGCTGACTTTGAGCACAGTACCACAGACTGTGACAAGTTTTCTCTACAAAAGGCAAACAAAAATCCACACATCAGTAATTATATGTGACTAATAAAAATCTAAAGCACAAGATAGGCGGAAATGATTTTACTAATAAAGGGGTGATTTTAGATTCTTCAGTGCAATAGCCTCCCCAATGTTGTAAAGCCTGATATTGATCTTGTTCGTTTTCACTCAAGCACAGAGCCTGAAAAGACATAACAAGAATAAACATACATTGATTGGAAGGTGGCATCATGGTCTGCTGCTATCATACTAGTAAATTATAAGATGATGAATAGACATCAAACCAGATGAGCTGCAAGTGTCCAATGCTAAAAGCAAGACTTCTTTTGATTCAGCTTGAGTTTTCTCTCTCAATAAACACACCGCAGTCCCTGAAGCTTCTGGAAAATCAAATTGGAAGACATAAGAAGTCATTGTCATTATCTTCAACCTGTGCATAAAAGTAAGCACATGAGCCAAGGCGGGTGAGTTCCGGCATTTACAATATGTGTACGCACTTTCATTACGATCAAACAAGACGCACCATGAGTTCTTGAATCACTGTACGCTCATATGTGGCGGCATAGCTTGAGGGCAGCCCTCAAGAACAAATGTGTACACATAGAAACATGATAAAGGCAAGGCAGACAGCCATTAATTGTTCTAGACTAGAGGCAATTGTGCTCTCATGCTTTAAGAAATAGAAAAACTTCAAAGGAATACTAGCTCAGCTAAACTAAAGATATCCTGCATTTGTGTCTGACTTTGAAGTGATTATACTCTCGTCTACAGCACTATCAAGAAACTGCAAAGAAGCATTTACTTTAAAAACAAAAAGCTGATCGGCAGTAAGACATCCCCCGAGAGCATTTCCATTAAGAAGAGCGACTTTGTTATGTAGGTCGAGGAGAGGTAATCCCCCAACTCGCCTCATCCATACCACGGCCACGACACCGTGGCTCCAAGTGAGAACGGTGATTTCACGACCGGGGCTGGACCTTATACACAGTGGCTTAGGTGTGGGGCTGACGAGCTCAAGGCTCAGCTCCTCAGGAGGAGTCAAACCCAGCACCTGAGGAGTGCTACTGCGTGCCACCTAACCAACTCAGCTAGGATGCCCTTTACGCACTTTAAAAACAGAAAGCATCTGCGTGTTTTAGTGTGTACTTTTACAAATTACGATCCTGTACAGATTAGTATTCCCCATATCCTATGATTGTACAACACTACTACACCTAGAGAATTTCCGAACTGCACCCCTTTGTCAGTACATGCGAGATAATCAGTGGCATATTTGCCATATATCGGTATAGTATATATACTCTATATCGGGTTACTCAAGCTGATCAGTCAAAAATTGACGTGCGGAAGCAGAGCTGCACCTTTTATAAAGGGGATAAAGCCTACTTTGCCACATTGTCAGAAGAAAGAGAGAGACTTGCTATAGGTATTGATGATTGTAATTTGTGACGATGACAACTGGACATTAGTGAATGTGTTGGCAGAGCAGTTGATGATTAATTGCTTACTCGAGACTGTACTTCTTGTTTTGCGTATACTTACTGTGTCGAAAGCTTATCAAGTTTGCCTGTGAAAAATTTAGTCCCAGAGACAAATCGCGTGAGCTCACCTGGCAGCAAAAGAGTGTGGTGATGCCAGAGACGCATTGCTTTCATATGGTTCTTTTATCTGGTGAGACACAATTTTACTGAGCAGTCAGAAGCGTGTGTGGGTTGAGCTACAAGTAATCCAGCATACATAGTTTGCATTAGCATACACAGTTCAGTTAAACCTGAAAGGTTCAGCAAATGATTGCAGGGATGGCCACGCGGAAGACTAGATCAGTTACAGTGCGAGCTGATAACGCAACAGCACCAATTGGCTATAGTTCTGGAAAACATCCAACTATAGCTGGGTCCAGGTCTGTATGACTAATGTTGGGCTTCATGCAATTTTTAGTCACCTTTTGATTTCCTTTTGATTGTTACTTCGATCAATACGCCTTTCCTAGTAATGGATGACTGGGTGTTCATCAGATAGGCCAAATTATAAGTCATTCTGGTTTTTCTAGGTGTATAACTTTTATCTATGCACTAGATAAAAATACAGGATGATTCTATAATTTGGAATAGAAGGAGTGAGCATGGGAGTGGGCCGGGCGAGTTTGTGCTTGCCGCGGAGGGAAGTATAAAGAAGGAAAAGGACACGTAGAAGGCACCAATCGACTGAACAGGAGAGGAGCCATTCCCTTTTAGGATTCTTTCTTTTGACCTCTAGAACTCTTCTATCCTCCTCTGAATTTCTCTCATGTATTTCTATTATCTATATCAACCTCCCTCTAATAGTTAGTAGTACTTTCCCTTCTGTAGCCCCTCGACTCGAGCTTCTCTGCCACCTGCCAGTTAGCCCGTTACAACATCCATTGCTGGGTGTCTTTTGAACTAGATGGCACGAGATTTGGTGCCTGTTTCTGTTGATAGAGAAGAAGCACAGCCGTTCTTGGTTTTGCTTCTCAATGGAGTTGGATGCTAACTGCTAACACATGGTCCTAACTATGATTAACCATATTAAATACCTGGCACTAGTTATTTCTGATTAACATACTAGAAAGTTAAAGTAAAATAAAACACTAGCTTCCAATCTCTGCAAGTACGAAATAACACCGAATCAACGAAAATCCTCTCCCTCGTTTCACCAGTATACATACCACAATAGATATACCACTCATCCATATATGAACCAAAAATTATGAATCTCGACCATTCTCTAGTAACCAACACAGAAAAGCACAACTAAAACAACACATGAAACAGGAGATGAAGGCGCTAAACTAAACAGGAGATGGAGCGCGCGTATTTACCCATGAACGAAGGACTTCCGCCACCTCGGACGTGGAGAAGGATTCAAACAGGGTGGTGACGAGGCGGGACCTTGTGGTCGGACTCCGATAGCCCGACCTCGGCCTCCTCGGGGAAGTATATCGGCCAGCGTTTAACAAGTTTTTGAAGGTGTCGTAGTCCATAGTACGCCTCTTGGGGCTGGTGACCCTTCATTCTGTCGGCGTACATGTGCACCGCCTCACCGGAAAATCTCAGAGGCCAGAAGCCTGCCTCCGGCGAGTCGTCGCGGGCGGGGGCGGAGGACTTGCGGTTGCAGGGGCAGGGGCGGGGCGGGGGCGGGCCGCGGGCGGGCGGGCAGGGCAGGGCAGGGGGCAAAATTTCCCAGGGGTTTTGCGCGGTGGCCGGGAAAAAGTGAAAAACGCCGGAGAAAGGAGAGAGTGTTCAAGGCGCGGCGCCTCGATGTGAGTGACACGACAGGTGGGCCCCAATGCTGAGTCTGGCACACACCGACAGAACACCAAAAACCCTACATGGGCCACAATGTCCGGATCATTCGGGCCGCCGTGCCCAACTTCTTAGCATGCCGTCACTTGTCCACGACAAGCATGTTTAATCTCGCCCAGTACAAAAAGCGGGCTTAATCTAGCCCAGACAAAGTAGTTTTTGATTTGGCCCACGTTTATTCTCGTGTGAGTGATGTATTGATGTGCTTTCTGTGTCGCCAAAAGAAGGAAAAGTCACTTTTTCCTCCCCTAATTTTGTGTGAAAATCTGTTTTTCTCCCTTTATAGCGTAATCTAGGACACTCCTTCAAATTTTTCAAACTATATGTTTTATCTCTCGTGGAGCCGCTTTTGAAGGCGTTTTTCCCAATGAGAGGACATGGGGACGGTGTGCTTCAATCTTAATCCCTATTTCACGAAGCTCCATGTGTTACTGACCTTTTCGCTTTATCTCTCTCGACTCTTCCCCCTGCCCACAGTAGAGACACAAGGGGGAACTTCGAGGCTACCCACCGGCCCGCGTCAAATTCACGGGGTCCTATCCACCGCGTGCCTCGTCGCCACCGTAGGGTGGGCGATCGCAAATCGATTCGGTGGCGGCGTGTACATACCCCACTATACTAGGCTTCTGCCTAGGTAGGTCAGGGTTAGTTTTTATTCATGTTGTTAGCTGCTGCGTGGATCCCATTTACATGGCCGCTCGGCTCCGCGAGCGCACGCCTTGGATGCGCAGATGAAGTTGTTGAGCTGAGCCTCGCGAACACCATCCTCCGCACATCCATGACAAATCTTCCCTGCCTTGGCAACCGGGTGATAGCTCGAGGTGCTTTCCGGGTGATAGCGGCGACGGGCGAAAAGTGGCGATGATGTCCCATGGAATAAGGTTCGAGCTCTTCCCGCCTCGACGCGCTGCCCCCGCTACGACGCCGGCTACGCAGCTTGTAGCTTTTGGGTGCGGGGAAGGTGGATTACTTTTCGTCATGCCTGTGATGTGCTCTATGTCCAGCAAAGTATCGGGTTTTTCCGCTGATGCCCGGACTACGTGTCTCGCTGCTAGCGCTTTCGGGCGATGATGAGATCCTCTCCCTCTTCCTTTCCTCTCGCTGTTTGGCTGGCCGATATTCGCTCAAAGTTCATGATGCGCTGGCCGGTAGCGGGTCGAGATGCCGGTTCTTGTGACAGATCCAAGGTTTGGAGCCATTGGCTAAGGAGGAAGGTGGATCGCGGATGGCTCACCGACGTGCTCACGTCGGCGACTAGCTTCGAGGTGCTCCTCGATATATGTGGGATTCTTTCAAATGTGCTTTTCTTCTTCCAAATCTCTAGGGGTGTATTGTTTCTATGCTTAGTACAATCCCTTTGCAAAAGGAAAAAGACATGTTTTTGAGCTATTTTGTATACCAAGAGGATAGAATGAATCGAATCGATACAGAAGTAGCTCAAAAACATGCTCACATGTTCCTCACAAGTAGTGGGTGAAGAGTAACTTCTTAGAATGTGCTCCTACATGAGATTGTGTGAGAATATATTTTAAAAAGAGCTCCACCTAAAGAAGCTGATATTTTTGTGGCAATTATACTATGATCCACGAGAAATTGAGACCTTATGCACAATTACATTTCACCCCTAGGTCGTGCATGCTCGTGATAAAATGTCTAATTAGTTTCAATAAAAATGCTGATGTCTATTTACACCCATGCACAGATATATATGTACTACGTGTCCACGAGCTCATAGAAGTTGCGTCATGTCAATTTCCCCCTGCATATTATAGCTGCGTCACAAACCATGTTGAGAAGCAGCATGACGTAATCGAACTCCCACTCTTCCTACAAGGAAGAGTCTCCCATGGTTTGCAAAGTAAGCAACCACTCTCCCAATAAAATGATGGATGGTCTATTTCACGTCGATGCACTCGTTTCTAGTAATCAGAAACCTCTCCTGCCAAGAAAGTTATGAGGTTGAAAATAATTTCCTTCAGTTAAGGTATGTTAAACGGAGAGTAATTTCGGCAAAAAAAAAAAGAAGAATCAGATTAGTAGCCAAATTATTTGTTTATGTGATTTCAATACAAATAATTGAACACATTTGCAAATATACTCTTTATATGAAAACATATAGCTTATTCCTAATATCATAAGCTGTAGGGGTGGATCCAAAACTTATCCATTAATGTCACCGAGCTATAATATTAATAAACTTTTTAAAATATTTTGTTGTAATACATTGATATCAGAGTGGTACTTGTAAAGCGGTATGATGTCACGTGACATCAATGGTTGTAGTGTGAATCTACCCTACAGATTTGACTAACAAGTTTAGGAATGATGAGAGATGATGCCCAAATGTCAAAGAATCCACCAAATTACGCTAAACGGAATGTGTTCTCATTAAATGTGGAAGAAAGATGATGTTTGACAGCCAAAGAACATCATCTCTATGTGTCCTAATGACAAATTCTCCGAGAGAAAAAATATTTTTTTCTGGTGGTTAGGTCAATTTTTTGTGTTCACAAAAATGATCTTGTTTCTAGGGAAAAATATAATTCCAAATTAGCTGCGACTTTGAGTGTTTTACAATGCGCATGATCTGATGGATAAAGATTATCGCCACCACGAATGGTCAAAAATAGACGCTCATAAATTTTTAAAGTGTTATGTTTCCTTTATTTCGTAATTAGCATTTTGTGCTGAAGATCTTTTGATAGTTAAGAACTGAAAAAATGAATGATGTGTTCAACATCCATAAATACTTCAGTACTACTTTTAATTAAATTCTCCACTAGTGCATTAGTATCAGGCATCAACTACAACTACTATCTTGGATTCCGGACGCATAAAGTTTCAAACTAACCTATGAAACAGCACAGTTCAGCCAATCATCAGAGCAATCACCTTCCTAAAGTACCCAATCGTGGCGCAGACAGTGAATCGAACAAGCATCCAGCACGAGCAACACGCCAGCCACCCCACAAACTCCAAAACCCAGTGTACGCTACCACAAAGTCGAAACAACCCAGCCCCCTGCCGAAGCCGAGTAGAGCTGCGAGCCGGTTCAGACGGCCAGCCGAGACCAACTGAGGTGAACGGACCACGGGACGCGCCGCCCTCACAGTATGGCGGTGGAGCCGAATCAACGCCCAAACAAGCCCGAACCGCCGAAACCCCCGCATTTTTGCACCAAAACCCCCTGAATCGTACGCATAAAAATCTCAAGCGATTTTGCCCCGATCGCGAAAGAGAAACCAAAACAAACTGGGGGGAGTAAAGCAAACCCCCGCACGCCCCTCCCGTATATCCACGCGTCCCCCCAAATTGGGGACCCGATCGACCGACCGGATCGACGGTTGCCCCCGTGCCGTGCCAAAAAGCGGTCAGGAGCGCGCTGGCGTCCGTCATCGGCGACGGCTCTAGCTGCGGACGCGAGCGAGCGCGTTGATGGATCGCTGCCGGAAGCGGCCCGTGACTCCGACCCTGCAAATTGCAGCGAGCCCGAGCCCCGCCGATGCCGCCCCGTGCACGGCGGAACCCTCGACTTCCGCCGCCGCCGTCGCTCTCCGCCCCCGCGCGCCAGGCTGAGCAGGGCGGCTCGATATGACACTCGTCGTCCGGCCACCCCGTCGATGATGCTGATGTCGACGCGGATGACGGGGGCGGTGATGCGATGGCGACGGGGATGGGGATGCAAGATGGAGATGGGGGTCGTCGTGCGAGTCGGATGGGGGATGGGAGCCTGATAGTCGCGCGGTAAAGCGGAGCGTAGGGAAGTCCAGCGATGGTGGACGCGGTGGCAGACGAGGGCGCGGCGCGCAGGACGGTGGTGGCGGCGCTCATGGAGCTCTGCCTGCGAGTTGTCGTTCTGCGCGGAGGACGCCGGAGGCTACTTCCCCACGGAGGCAGCCGCGCGGGCGCTGGTGCGGCGGGTCGGCGGCGGTGGCGGCGATGGCACGGCGGCTAACCCGGACGCGGACGCCGTCCGTGCGCGCCATCACGTACCTCCGCGACGCCATGCCGCGCGCAGGGGACGCCGTCGTCCGCCACGCCTCCTCCCGTGCTTTGCCCTGGCTGCCAGCCATCGAGTACCTCGATGTAGCTTTAGAGCAGGTACCCCAAAACATCGTACGGCCTGACCAAGGAGTGCACATTTACCTTGAGGCGCTTTATCCGAACCCTTCTGTTGCGTATGTGTGCTTGCAAAGCTTTTTGAGAAGATATCACGGCGGGCAGCCTACCCAGTGCTTCAAGCAGGCGGGCATGATCAACGCTGTCCTGACATACATTGACTTCTTTCGCCGTGTAAAAGTATCCAGGTTATAATCTTGAAATAATTCTGAAACTGAGAATTGATCAATTGAGTATGTTTGTTAATTTGATGCCCACACTTCTGTGGTTCAGAGGGTTGCAGTGTCAGCTGTGGCAAATGCTCAAAAAGGTCCCGGCAGACGGTCTCCCAGTTTGTTCCGATTCGGTCCCAACTCTGTGTAATCTTTTGCAATCGAGGAATAAAATGGTACTGTTCTTCCATCTAACTGAGATCATTTTGGCATGTAAAGACTGCTTTGCTTTTGTTTCTAATTGTCACTTTCAGATAGTGGAAGGTCGCAGCCGTTTAACAAGCATTGAAACTCCTTTAGCAGTTCAGTTGATCTTGTCGACCAGCCTGTCACCAGGGTGTTATAGAGAAGGCTCTACTACCAACAATCCACACTGGTGGACTCACGGCCCTTAGCCCAATTGGACCCGCTGTGTGCGCTTCTGCTCTTACAAACTTCTTGTATGTGTTCGATATGTGTTCAGGGAGCTGACTATTGTGTGTCTCGGTTGCAGAACCTGATTGGGCTTTTGCTGTTGAAAGCAGTATGTACTTCACTTGTGGCAGTGAAGTCTCTATTTGAGCTCGGTGTTAGTAGCACAATAAAGGGGATTTTGGTCACTTCAGACATCTCTCATGGCATGCCATACTTGCCTCTTTTGAAAACAAAACAATCAGGTTGGCCTTTTCACATCTTTACTTCCAGCCAAGTAGTAGTAGATGCACATAGCAGATGTGTTCCTGTTGCTCGTTAACAATAATTTTTTTTCTTTTTTCATGATGTATACTTTTCTTTCCCTTTAAGCAAAGGATCATGTCCCTTGACTCATGTGCATTCTGCAGTTTTTTTCCATGTGACATTGATTTACTAGTATGGTTACATGAGCAAATGAAGTTTGGTGAATGAAGATAATGTCAGAGGTTTTCCAGTAGTTATGTAAGAGTGCATGCAACGCTGTGTATTTCATGATGCCATATTTTTTAGAGCACAAACTACATTTATAACTTCCTACAGTTTCAACAAATGGTGTTCGAGAGAAACAATTTCACCAAATGCATTGCTTCTCTTATTAATTTCTTTTATTTAGTCTGCTCACACAATTTATTTGAAAATGACATTTTTTTCTAGTACACTCTCAGCTTTTCCACTTGATATACAAAATCAGGTATACCTCAGACTTCTTTACTTGGTGGCCAATTGATGTTTCTTCCCAGATTATAAATTTTAAGCAAAAATAATAGAAAAGAAGAAGCTTAGTATAGAAATCCTAGAAAGTTGCTGTTTTGTTGGAACATCCCGCTGGCAGTTTTGGGCCCTGAACTTTGAAATTCTGCCTCTTCCTACTAACTGTTGAATAGTATCTTTACTGATTGAGCCGATGACAGGCATCATGTCATTGCAAAATGGGCACCACAGGTGTTCTGTCCTTTTCACCACCGCAAGGCCCTGGATTACCCTTTTCTGTGCAATTATCATTCTAAAAGTGGACTCTGATATTTTTACCAAGATTTTGATAATCTAACATTGTAAATTTATGTGAATGAAGCCTGAAACTAGCAAACCAGTTGATTCCTTTCAGCAGCAAGGGGATGCTGAAGACAACCAGATCATACTAGCAAAAGAAAAATAATTACGGATGAACCAAGGTTCTTGTGTCAATTTCTAGGATATTCTTCCTGTCTTGATCAAAGGGGTATCATAGCACTTACAAACTTTCTCATAAGTCATAACAATGTTTTGTGTTATGAAATATGGAAGTGAGCTTACTGTACAAACCGCAGGCGGTGAACTCTGGTGCCAACCATACATTTGTTAAGTGGCTGTGCTTCAATTGTTAACAATATTTGTTACTCAGTAAACCAGAAATACTTCAAGAATTGCTCAAGGAAACAAACATAGCAAGGTATAAAATAACCTGTGAAAGGATTGCATTATTACATTTCTTGAATGCAGTCATTGGCAACACCTAAAATTGTTGATTCTGATTGGACATGTTTTTTTATTACCTGTGGCAGCTTCTGGCTGGTTTATTGTCTAGAAAGGATCATCATGTGTTGACCGCCACTAAAGATAATCGAGATTCTCATGCAAAGCTTCCTGATGCGCACCTTGGCTTTTTATCAAGGAAGGTGTTGTCAATGCAGTTGAGGCGCTTCTTAATCAAGAGGATTGCCCAAACCACTCATGCCTGATGACATGCAAACCAGATCTAACCTGTCACACTTAAATAAGACTACATGTTTCTGCTATGCATTTGATGCCCGTGAGATCCTAAGCCTAAAAAAAAGGACCTGTAGGATTGGAAGGACAGTCTTTACTTTGCCAGGCATTTGAAAACAACCTACTTTACTAAGGATGGTAAGTTCTGAGATGGGGTTGACTGAGATTTTGTAGAAACCTCAAAACCACAGTGCGGTTTTGAATGAGACCACAGACAAGTCATCAGAACAATGCAATCTTCAAAACGAAGAATACTTATCGACCATTTTAAGTGAGGTGATGATGGAGCTTCATGGGGAGGGAAACAATGACAACCTTTTGAATTCCCTTGAGAGAGATTGGTCAAATCTTTATCAAATTACTCTCAAATGGTAAGTACCTCCAGGTGGATAATACTAATTGCAGTTCTGACCATTTTTTGGCTGTGATGAAAGATTTCAGTCATTTGCTCGGATGTCTTCTCAAGAATGGGCCAAGGTTGGGGTGACATGCCTGACACTTTTAGTAAGGAAGCTGCAGAATGCCTTTACATCCCTTGACAACTTTCCAGTTATAATGAGCCACAACTATAAGCCAAGAGCAAAGTATTTGATATACCTAATGTGGGCACTCGACAATTACTCCATGTATCAGAGTAAGATTCAAGAAAGATGAAGATGAAAACTAAACTTATCAAGCTATGATAGTGCTGTGAATGTGGAAATATCGTCATCCTTGCATACCATTGAAGAATTTTTATGGCCCAAAGTTAGTATAGATGTCAATAGTCAGAAGGCTGAATCACCGCCTGGTGGCACTGCTTTGAAAGCAAATATGCTGATGATGACTCAGGAACGAGATTCCACGGGCCAGTCAGAAGGCTGATTCACCATCAGAGGTATCATTCTACCCTTTTGACACCTCTCATCTAGATACAAATAAAGCACCCGGCTCGACACGTACCAGACACACACCTCTACACCACACACACGCCACACCTCACCCCACACCACCCCACCTCAGACAAACTGCATCTACAAATGTCACGACACATACCAAGACGCCGGCCCTTTGGAGATCACTAGAGTCATCGAGGCTCCCGCCATGGCACGCCGCAGTCCCATTGGGCGCTTCACGCGCTGAGAGAGTAAGCTCATCTGAAATTATTATGGGAATAAATCCCTAAGAGGAGAACACTAGTGTCTAACCCCGAGGTTACTGAACGCTTGGGCAGCGCTGCTCACCTTCAACGCTACCAAATGAAGCTATTGCTCTCTCTACCCTTGCTATTAATACTTTTATGAAGTGTGACTAATTGGTATATTTCTTAAATATATGATTTTTTTCTGAGCCGAAGTGGGAGCGCCTTCATTAAGAAACGAGAGAGAAAAACATGGGAGAGGATAGAACCCACCCCAGAAACACACATCGGTTGCAGACTTGTCCCCCAAAATACAAAATGACCATGATCTAGAAACTCAAAACTAATCTGTGGGAGCAATGAGCAGCCCCTTGAGAGCAGAAGCACCCACACAGCACCAAAGGCTCTCAGTACTCCACCTCCTAAACCACCTGCACATTTGGGCTACACTCCCCCAAACACACATGGATTTCGAGTCTTCCATATCTCCCGAGCAAACCAACTTGTGTTTCTGGCACTGCTCTTCCAGATATTCTTGAACTCCATGATCATTTTCAATGAATTTTTATGTTTCTAGGTTTCTATTCCACTTTAGAGGCTGTTATAATTAAACAGAGAGGATAGAAGGACCCTTGTCCGTATGTGGTTCGTGATGCTGGTAGTTAAATGGAATGTATTAGTTCATTGTCTGCAGCCAGCTCTTATGTAGGTTATAATAATTTTGAAATTAAACAGAGAGAATAAAGTTCCTTTTGTGCTGGAAATGGTTTTGTAGTATGTTGATTGTTCGATGGAATGAATTCACACCAATTGATTTATAACCGCTTAGAAGTGCATATCAAGAGAAGTGAGCAATGTATATTTCTTACAAAGCATTCAAAAGTATTTTGATAGCTACTTTGCAGGGCCTGGCTTGTGAAAATCAGAATCCACCTGTAGAAACATGTTCAAAGCAAGGAACTTCATCTTCTGGTGAGCATGTCTAAAGTGTCTTTTGCATGCCATATTTTCCTCTCTGTGACCTGAAAACTCTTATAAATGTGCAACTGCAGGTCAAGCAGAAAGAAATACAAAAATCTTCTTGGAGTGATTACACCGCACAAAAAAAAATTGGTATTTAGCTTAAATGGGAAAGAGCTTGACCGATCTGTTACTTTCCTGTATCAGTCAATCCTGCAGGATCAGATCAATGCAGGGTCTGACATAATTCTGACATGCAGTTTTGGCGCAGTGTACATGACATAACTTTTCAGAGCTGCTAACCCAGAAGCAAATAGAACAGCTGTTAACCTAGAAGAAGCAAATGATTCCCCTAGACATTCCTCTACTGCAGTGTCATTAATAAATGAGAATACAACTGGGTTTTCATGGCAGATGCTCCCATTCTTTCTAGTATGTTGCTTGGTAAACTTCCTTGCAAACTTGACAGATCAGGTCCTTCTCAGATGACATATTGTTTATGTTACACATTTTAGAGGGATTAAACAGGTATTCCTTTTTCACCTTCGTGGTTGATGAGAGAAAACCGCCGCCCATGGAAGGACAACTAACCCTCGATGATCTGAAAGCTGAAGTTTTCATTCCTCAGCAAGAGTTCGTCAGTGCCAAATTGACAGATAAATTGGAGCAACAAATGCATGATCCATTAGTTTCGCTGTCTTTTCTGCCTGCCTTTATGGTGCACCGAACTGATGTCTGCATGCCCTTTCTTATTTTCATTTGAGGCTTAGATGGAAGCTATTTCCAGCTGACAGCATTTGGTTCTTTGAAAAATCATCATGGCCATATGATGGATGCAAGTGTTAACAGTGTCGCAGAAAGGGGGTCTCCCAACTCACGTAAAAAGTTCAAAGTTGATCGCGATGATATACTGGTTTCAGCTGCAAAAATGATGAAGTCACATGCTAAGAGCAATGCTCTACCAAAGTAGAATATAAAGAGGAAGTGGGCACTGGTTTAGGTCCTACAATGGAATTCTATACATTGATAAGTCATGAATTTCAGAAGTCTGGTCTAGGCATGTGGAGAGGGAGCTTCCTTTGTGAATCTGGTACCGATGGTGGTCATGTTTCTGATTCGTGGTTGCCCCTAATGGATTTTCCCTAGACCTTGGTCTGCTTCTGCAGATTCTGCTTCCTTTCAAGAAGTGAGCGAGTTTATTCCACTTACTTGACTGGTTGTTGCAAAAGCAATTAAAGACAACAGAATTCTTGACATTCCATTTTCTAAAGCATTCTACAAGCTTACTTGGACAGGTATCAAACTCTGCATCCTTCAATATGAATGATATTTTGCTATTCTTACTTAGTGTGTCTATCTAAATCTTTTTTTTTTTCTCTCTGTTAGAGCTTAATATATATGATATCCAGTCATTTGATTCTGAACTGGCCATATCCCTTGTGGAGTTTCAAGCGCTTGCTTGTCGGAAAATATGCAGGGTCAAATTTGACAAGGGATTGTGAGATTATATCAGATTTGACTTATCGAGGTTGTAGAATTGAGGATCTTGCTATTGAGTTTGCCTCCCAGGTATCCGAATATGTGCTCTTGTCCGGAAAGTCGCCCTGACAGTGTCCTTCCTTCTGCCTTTCTTCTTAACAGACTACTAACCCTCCCCCCACCCCCCACTCCCGCCCCACACCCACTCCACAACCCACACACAACAACACACACAAAAAAAAATTGATTGCTTGTGATATTGTTCAGTTGAATGTTTGAGAATTTGGAAGAATATGTTCGCCATGTTGTTGATGCAACAGTTAAAAAAGTGGAATTGCAAGACAGATGGAAGCTTTCAAGTCAGGATTTAATGAGGTATTTGCCTACAATTTGCAGTTCTCTGTTGATGCTTTGTGTTCCTGTGTGTTCCATAAGCAATATATATGTTAACCAAGTAGTGAACTTCAATTATTTCTTGTACTGATTTTATGCTCTGTCAATTTTCTCACCCTTCCACCTTTTTACCGCGTACAAGCATCTTATCTGCGTCCTACTGTGAGTTTTAGATATATAAAAACATTAGTTGGCACCCCAAAATGGTAAAACTACTGCATTGGTCTTTATTCTTGTTTGCTGTGTCCAGGTTTATTTAGGGGTTAGTACCGCTCCTTTGTGCTTGATTGTTAGAAACCTCTACATGAATCTACATGATATACAATACTTCCATGATCATTTTTTCACCCAGAATATTCGTTTGACATGCTGACACTGTCTACTGGTGGTATTTCCACTGAAAAACTCCAGGTTTTCTCAGAGGATGAGCTAGAGAGACTACTTTAGGGTGAACAAGATACATGGGGATGTATGCATCTATCTTATGTTGGCATCTGTTCATGTTTGTTATTATTATTTTTATATTTTGGTTGCTGATTTCTTGGTTTGAATAGTTTATAAACTTGTGGATCACATCAAGTTTGATCATGGTTATACTTCCAGCAGCCCTCCTGTCATTAATGTAAGTTCTCTAGCCAAGATATTTTGTATTGCCAACATATGTTGTGATCCATTAATGGAGTATGTTAAATCCAAAATGCATTGCAGTTGTTGGAAATCATACAAGATTTTGATCCCTTCAACGCAGAGCTTTCTTGCAATTTATAACGGGTTCACCTCGGCTTCCACCAGGTGGCTTGGCTGCACTAAATCCAAAGTTCACAGTTGTCCGAAAGGTCGGTTTTTGTTATAAATCTCACCTTTCTGTTTCAGTTCATTTGATCCATCTTTTTGCTAACAGTGTGATGTAATAATAAGCAGCATAACAGCAATGACGCTGACATTGACCTGCCGAGCGTGATGACTTTGTGCCAACTATCTTAAGTTACCATACTCTTCAAAAGGTTTGACCTTCTGCATACCCTAACTTATTGAAGTTTACTAATAAATATTTTCATTATCCTTTATCACTTTGAGATTGTACTTGCAACATATCAAGTGAATAGATTGAGATTGAATCATTTGTGAGATTGAACTCCTTAACAAATCAAGCTTAAGTAGATTGAAATTAAATGTCCATGTTCTAAGGGTATTCCACAAGGTCAAGGTCCCCCACCCCACCCCACCCCGCACTCCAAGGCAACATAACCAAAACATTAAGCAGCCAACATAATAACTACCATAAAAAGGCTAAACATTAAGCAAGTCAAGTTTTTCTTTTTTTGTTCATTTATAGTAAAAAAATGTTGTGAACACTGAGTTTCTCAGGCAACAATTTTTCCGCGATTTGATTTTTTAGCTATGCTTTGTTTGTTTCGGGCCATGAAAGTTTGTTTGTTTTTCTGCAGGAAAAAATGAGGGAGAAACTCCTCTACGCAATTACAGAGGGCCAGGGGTCCTTCCACCTATCTTAACCGATAAGCGGTAATGACACGCCACATGCATAGGAGTTTCGCTTTGTAAGTATCTCGTAGGAAAGGAAAGCACGGTGTAAATGTGGGTGGTCCACTGCCTTAGCTGCTAGGTGGAGCTGATTTAGGAGAAAAAAAAAAATGCTACCCTTTGTACATACTAGGTTTTAGGTGTGGTCAAGCGGACCACTAGTGCCTTAGTTCGCCACTCTTTTAGTCTTCTATCCAAAAACTTGTACATATAAAAGCCCGCCTGATAGAAAGTGCCAGTGCTAGCTTTCTATGAAAAACTCCATTGCTCATTGGTGTTTGCTTGCCTTCTGAAGCATCGTTGTGTTACTTGTGGCAAAAATATATGTGAATTATTCTTGATCATATGAACAAATATCTGACCCGAGCGTGAGGAATTTATGCCATGGAAATAGACTGCCTGTGCCTTCTGCTTCGGTTCCTATAGTGGCCTGACCCTTGTCGATCATAATATCGGACATGTCTTTGCTGGCACATGCCCTGTCTCTGTTGCTATCTTTTAGTTTTCAAAAGTTTCTTGTGGATGCTTATCTTTGGTTCTCAAAAAGTTTCTTTGTTGATGCGAGAGGTGGCACCCGAAGGCACCAGAGAACGGGTGACTCGGGTCGCTTCCAGATGCAGCCAAGTCCTGCGTCCGTGCTGGTACTGTAGCCGTTGGCAATCATACGAATGTATGTGCTGGTCGAGTGTATCCCTGAAGGTGATATGGTTTAATATGCGCTGTTGCTTCTCCTAGAAGCTTTTGCATTGCAAATATAAGTGGCTCTGACCACTATCACTTTTAAACAAAAGAGATAGGGATGTATCCTGTCCGAGGATAATACGCTTGTTTGCAGATGTCGCAACTCCTTGCCTTCAAAAGCGTCCTTTTGATTGATATCTTATCAGAAATCATTGTTTGGTGTGATTTTTTCAATAGCCCTCTACCGCTTTATGGTTTATTTATGATATGAATTACCTTTTGAGTAAGTAGAACCTGTTCATTGGTTGTCTAAAAAGCTTTGCAAGAATGAGTAAGAAATGTATAGAAGCTTTGGAGCTCATAAGGTTGTCGTCGTCGTATCTTATGATTAATGGAAAAGACCTAGCGAACCGTCACTAGCAAATAGTAAAGTGAACAACTTTCTACCATTATGATCGTTTTATGGTTGATAAGTCGCCTAATGTTTATTTGTTGTAAGAGTAAAATAATATTGTACCATTGGTTGATAATCCAATATATTTTGGGATGTGGGGAGGTAAAAATACTACTATATCATGCTATGTGAGTAATCTTTTATTTAAATTGTTAATAAAGGCAGGTATAAGAAAAATTTAGGAATGGTTATATCCCATATCCCAAAAGGTACTATATGTACCGACAAACATCGGACAACGTTCAATTTAACCCTCTACAAGGTGGCTAGAGTTCCCGCCATTTAGTCCACGGTAGTAAAAATTTCAATCGCTTGATCCTACCTTTGACTCAAGATTTTGTTAGTATTGGCCCAAATAATACCGGCCCCTCGCTCCCGAAAAAAAAAAAAAATCACAAGGCATAAAGCGTTTTAGTATTGCTAAATGTATCTATTGATATATCACATGTAGCTTGTTCTCTTACATGACAACGAACGAATTTGTTCATGAGGCATAAGACAAGTGTCGAATGCTTAAGGTATTGAGGCAAATGCCCATTCTCTAGAATATCAAACAATTCGCAACCCAAACTTGTAACGAGCCATCAAAATGAAGACCTATATTTTAAATTAAGGACTCTTCTTGCTTTTAGTTTTTTTCTATTCTAACATGAGCCCCAAATCATCTTTCCTTTTTCACATAATTCACCTATGTTTCATTAAGAGGAGAAAAACAAACAAGTTACACGCCAAAGAAGGCCCCCAGAGCCCCTCTAGAGGCACAAGGTGAGGAGCCCTAAAAAATCGTGGCTTTCAAATCTATTCTAATGAAAAATGGTGGATGAGACTTACTCATCATTAGGCCATATCCACCATCATTCCAATCAACTAAGCTATGTGAGGTGTAGATATTGTCGTATGAGACCCTCTCCCTCCGGTCGCTATTTGGTCATATCCATCATCGCTCTAACCCGAATGAGTTATGAGGGCATGAGGAGAGAGCGAGGAGCACGAAAGCGACACGGGGAGGGGAAGCCGCTTGGGGGTCGAAAGTGCCTCACCGAGAGGGAATGCAACACATTGAATGGGCTTTCGACAAGGGGAAGGAAGGGGACAAACACCGTCTTTGGAGGGAAGGAAATAGGGCGGCGACATGGGAGAGTCGGGATGAAAAAGAATACGAAAAGGAAGTGATGTGGTCCGGGGAAGATTTTTTTCCGCTCCGGGAGATAAGGCCGAGGCGAGAGATTCAAGTCCTCCATAAAGAAGTGAGTTGGTGTTGGGGTGGGTGGATTTTAGGCTAGGAGATAGAGCTTAGGAAAGATTTGGGAGCCTCTAAAAAGTGGGCTGGCTCGGGTTGAGGCTTATTGAATTAAGTTTTTAATCTGTTGAATTGTATCACTGACGACTATGTTAGTTCGCTATATCAACAAACTACACATAGTATGGGCTCGAAGTTGAGGCTTATTGAATTAAGCTTTTTTAATTTGGTTGAAATGTATCGCTTAACGTATTTATGTTAGTTCGCTAGTGACAACAAACTACACATCACACTACCTTCATACATGATTGCTCACATCCGGGCTAAGACATACTTGCTCATATAAGTCTACCTTATCTATCAAATGCAAACCTCATGAGTGACGACGATCAATGTCACAGCTTGTCCTCGCTACACCGCCTTTACAAGGATTATTTGTCCTTCATCCTAAAGAAGAACATATATGCATACTTTATCTTGCACACTAAAGAAGCACAAAAATAGATTTGGAATGATAAATTCCAGTTCTTGCCTTTGTCCTCAATTTAATCCGCTTTGATTGTTGATAAATGCCTTCAATTGCTTAAAAAATCGAACATATCTTTTTGTCACAATTTGTATCATATAGTTGCACCAAAGATCGTAATAATTAATACGAGCCTGAGGGCACATACATAACGGCCTAGTTTACCATCATTGTTTCATTGTTAGACAAGTCACAAGTCGCTTCAGGCTCGAATCATCTCAATATATATTGCTAGGTTTAGTAAAAAGATTTCTTTATAAAACATAACGAGTTTGACGTGATGATACAGCCAAACACCTTTCTTTTCCTTTTTTATTAACCCCAAAAAATCGCATCGGCAAATTAAAGAGCACAAGGGAATAGTAACTTGAAAAGCTCTTTCTCCTCGTCGGTCCTATTGGCGAACAGGACAAACCACCTACCTAAAACACATGCCAAAAATCCCAACACCAACTACCCTGCGCCGGGTCCAGGGCGCGCCGGGTTGGTTGTCCCTCCGCTGCCTCTCTGCACGGTACCCACGCGGCAGCCCCCACGGCGTGCTATAAATAGTCCACGAACGGCCCGGATACCTCCACCCTCGCATCGCACCCCTCCGTGGCCGCCTTCTCTTCTCCAGCGTCCGATCCTCCCACCCGCCTCCCTCACCGCAGCTCTTCCGCTCGGTCGCCCCCTCCGCCCTCCCCCCGCGCGCCCTCGCTCGCCACCTCGCCCCCTCCCTCCACGTCGCTCGCGCCCGCGCTACTTATATATAGGTCAGTACGCCTCCTCCCCCTCCAAACCCTCCGGTCGGCTTGCTGACTGAGATGGAGCTGATGGATCTAGGGTTTCGGTTGCGGTGGTGTTGGTGGTCCAGTGTGCAGGGAGGAGGGAGCGAGCTCATGGCGGACGGTCCGGCGAGCCCCGGTGGCGGTGGCGGCAGCCACGAGAGCGGCAGCCCCAGGGGCGGCGGAGGTGGCGGCGGTGGGCAGCGTCAGGGAGCAGGACAGGTTCCTCCCCATCGCCAACATCAGTCGCATCATGAAGAAGGCCATCCCGGCGAACGGGAAGATCGCCGCGACGCCAAGGAGACCGTGCAGGAGTGCGTCTCCGAGTTCATCTCCTTCATCACTAGCGAGTAAGTGCCTCCTCAGCCGCGGCTGACTCTGCGAATTTGGAGTGGCGTTTCGAGCTCTGTTTTTTTTAAGCTTGGGTGGCGGTTTTGTGTTGACTTGTCCACGTCCACGTTTTTGTTCTGCTCTTTGCAGAGCGAGTGACAAGTGCCAGAGGGAGAAGAGGAAGACCATCAACGGCGACGACCTGCTGTGGGCCATGGCCCGTTGGGGTTCGAGGACTACATTGAACTGCTTAAGGTGTACCTGCAGAAGTACAGAGAGGTGCGTACTTATGAAGGTGTTGGGGACTTTTTGGGTTAATCAAATTTGGCAGGGTAATGTTGTGCAATCACCAATCTGTCACCTCGATTGTACATCTGATTGGACTTAAATAATCTTGTTGGTCATGAGCACGATTAGTGATAAATGAGCTACCCACTTCTCTCCCGATGTTTCTGGGAGTACATATTTGTACTGCTTTGATATAAAAGAGGCCCCCTGTTCCTATGTACTAGTAATTACTGCTAGTAAACTTATTCAGAAAGAGCTTCTTTCCCCCTAAATAGTTAGTTCATAATAAGGTGAGCCAATTTGAAAGCACTTTTATCCATTATACACTGAACAGTGATCAAAACCACTCCTTACTGTTCTTACATGGGTCTGAGTTAACACTGGTACTGGGAAAAGATATTATATCTACCACAACCCTTTGTGTCTGTTCTATGATGAAAAATTTACACAATATAATTCATAAGAGGTCCTGTAGTAGTGTAACTAGAACATCCTGTAGTGCAAGCTTTTAGTTACTTGAAAAACATACTTTTTTTTTTTTTTTTTTTTTTGAAGGTCGAAAAACTATTCCACTCTTGGTCATATATGATCTTGCTTAGGGTCCAGAGTTTATATAGTTGTATTTTTTTATATGCCCTATTTTATTGGTTGAATCATCTGTCTAATGAGGATTCTTTTTGGTCTTCTTGACTGGTGGATACCATCGTGGATTTCAGATGGAGGTATGTGGTATTAAGCACTTCTATTTCATAATATACTTTTGAAGACATTGGTCTGTAAATGTTTTATAATGTGCAATTTTGTTGTTACAATTGGTCCTGGGTAGTTTGAGCTAGCTGATCCTGTTTTCACCCTGACTCTGAAACACATGTGCACAGTTGAAGTGGTTCTGAATGTCATGGACTCATGGAGTACTGAAGATATCTTTTTTGTAAATGAACCTAGTTTGATTCCCTACTGGCAGATCAATTAAAAATTAAACCAAACAATGAGTCACGTGTGGTTTTTATTAGAAAAGTACTAGGTGTATAAATAAATGTGATCAGAATCCCAGGTATTCACCATACGAACTACTGTATGGTTGTCTAGTAGACTTGACCTCACCCGATTCTGATTCAGATATATTAATATAGCTCCACCGACTGTTTAGCGAGTTTTCGCTAGTGTAATGCTTGGTACAGGGATCTGAACACCCCCCCTATAGGGTGTATGAGTAGCTTTTCTTACTATCCATGATTTTGCTGCCAAGCTAGGTTCTGAGATATAATATAATAAATAAACCTTACTCTGCTCTTGATTCTTTGATAACCAACAGGGTGATAGTAAGTTAACTGCAAAAACCGGAGATGGCTCAATTAAAAGGATGCCCTTGGTCATGTGGGAGGAAGTAGCTCAGCTGCACAAGGGGTTAGTTTTCTTGGCCTTTTCGTTGTCGTTCCTTTGATCACACTGCAAAGCTAACTGTTTCTATTCTGTTTAGATGGGCCAACAAGGAGCATACAACCAAGGAATGGGTTATATGCAACCTCAGGTGATTGAAATTAAATTTTCTTGACAGTTGCTGTTTTGGTGTGTATTTGTGTTTATAAGCACACTGTATAGCTTGGGTTGGGTCCATGCTGTAATTGTTTATGAGCTGGTTGAAAACTTGAACATGTTGGACTGGCAGATTAGCATCCTTATAATTTTATCACAGATGTGCAAATCAGTTGACATGTTCCATTTGCCTAGCTGTAATGATTAATGACTAACAAGGTGCTCCCACAACAAATTGCTCCATCTGTTGTAATGACTATTGAGGTGCCCCCACTAACAATTTTCAGTGTTTGTACCACACATGATGATATATGTTATGTTTTTTTTTGTTCATCTATCAATGTTTGTCTTTTGGTCATGCTGCAATTGGCATCCTATGATTGCTGATAGCCTTCTTTCCCTTCTCCAGTACCATAACGGAGATATCTCAAACTAATGAAGATCTGGACCTTTTCTGCGACAGCTGCTCTTCCCCAAGGTACAAGCTCATGCTTTCGTCCAATTGCTATATGCTGCTATTATATGCAGTATCTCATGTGTTGCATCATTTACGACACAGGTTGGTTTTTGGTCGCAGTTATTTACCAAGACACCTTGCGGTGACCATTAAAGAGTAACCAATCACCCCCGATAGGTCCAAGAACTGATGAGGCAGCTTGCTAGGTGTAAAATCGCTTCCCTGAGAAGTGAGAATAGTTTCGGTTATGGGCTAGCGTCGTTGTTGTATGTATATTATTAAGAATAACTTGATGATTGGCCTTTTGGCTGTCATTTGCTTACATGTATTTCTGTTGGGAAGCATAAATATTGTGTAATTTATGTTAAGTCACTAGTGTATTGAACTATAAGAAGAGCTGCTTTAGTTGTAACCATCTTTGGATGCCCGTGTATAATCGTGGGCGTGCATTACATATTTATTACTGTAGACCGTATCACCGTGTATTGTCGTATTTTCGTGGTCCCATCATTCCGTTTTACGGTACCAACATTTGAGGCCCTCAAGGAACGTCCTTCCCAAGCCCAAAAACAAAACTTCGTGAGTCATTCTCTTCTAAATGGATTTGGGAGGCCTATTTTTGGTATGCTACAAGGAAATTAAAAAAATAGATGGTATTAAAACAGACAAGAGGTCTAATTTGGGTGTCATTGTAGGAGATACTAGTTTTCATTCGACCACTGACACCGCCAGTTGTGTGAAAATGACTACTGTTTTGAGCACAAACTCGTCTAAACATCTTATAAAATTTATGTGCCAACTCGTCTAAACCGTGACCACTCACCAAGTAAAACTCGTCTAAACATCTTATAAAATTTATGTGCCAATGATCTTGCCATACTTCTGCAACTGATATATCAGGTTACAGGATTTGAGAGTGTTGAGTTTGTCTTGGCTCATCTTGTTTTAACTTATTCTCTTATAGAATACTATTAAATCAACTAAAAATCAGCCCGAACAACTTCTTTGTGCATATTTGAAAGAGCTGCTGAACTCAATCTGCAAATGAGTGTACCCCAATCAGTGTTCTAGCCAGAATCTTGTTCTAAAATACCCCTTCCCATCTGATATTTGGAAAATGCACTGCGTAGATATTTGCTCATATAATCCGGGTCGACAAACATCGGCAGCCGGTGTGCATAGAAAACCGCCAGTAGAAAACTGCGAAATTTTGGAGCTCAACAAAATTCGACTCCGAAATTTTGAGCCTGACTTTTCTCTCACTCGTCTGCTGGCGGGACCCTAAACCCTAAACCCCCGCGCCGCCGCCGCGCGCCTTCGCGCCTCCCCCGCTCAGCCGCCGCCCCGTCGGATTCCGCATTGCCTCGCCCGGAGTCCGCCTCGGAGCCCCGCCTTCCTCGAGGGTGCAACGCCGGAGGGGCCTTCCTGTCGGTGCGCGCCGTCTCCCCCCCGCCTAGGAGCCCTGCCGTCATCCCGCCGGCACGTCATCCCTGTCGGGGTCCGCGGCCCAATAGGAGGACCGTTGAAGAAGCTCCTAGCAGTCGAGGAAGTGTGCCCTCACCCGTGGCTGTGACCCGCAGCATCTACGGTTAGGGTTCGTGCCCCTGGCTGGTAAGCTGCGTCTCATCCCTCCCCTAACCTCATTTCGCGCTCTGTGAATCTAGCATGTTGAGCTCTGAATTTTATTTTCAACACTGAAGTTGGTTAGTAGTAGGTTATTGTGATGTATGACCTGTCAGTAGCATGTTTGTGTGATACTCTTGCAGCTCATGCCCATGAATATTTATTCTCTGCTGTCAGTATTTAGCTCAACCACTGAGGAATATGATTGTCCTGTGCAGTGCCATCTACTCTTTTGAGGCTCTTAGAAGTTAGAAGTCTATTTTGGTCAACTATGTGTACTGCACCTTGAGTGAGTATGTAATTCTGAGGTCATGTCAATTGGAATTGGGTTTGCTTTTGCACATGATTTTGTAAAATAGGCCGAGCTGAGTTTTGATAACAATTAGCTTGATGAGTACTCAATTTTTATTTAAACCCGTTGATATTGTTATATTCCACTCTATTAATCTCCGGCCATTAATTTGTTCTTCTCTACTACAGCTTGATGAGTACTCCAAACAATGGTGACAAGGCGGGTGGCCAACAAAACAATGGTGACAAGGTGGGTGCTCAACCAAACAATGGTGATGAGGCGGGTGCCCAAGGAAACAATGGTGACAAGGCGGGTGGCCAAGGATCAGACTCACAGCAGGACACCAGCAGCAGTAGTGCTGGATCGTGGCATACGCCGTCCGATCCGTGCCCTAGCATAGATAGGGCGGCTCGTCGTGCCGAACTCCAAGAACTTAACTATGATCCAACAGAGGATGAGGTACAATTTAACTGAACCTACGTATTTGTATATATATACCTAGGGTTGTTATTCATATCTACACCTATGTATTTGTGTATATATATGATTGGCCGTTCTTTGTAGATAACTTCTCAATTTCGAACCAAACGGAGGAAGATGCATCGGGTTCCGCACCAGAGCCAAATGAGACCACCACCGAAGGTAGTAGGAACAGGAAACGTGGGGAACGAGGTTTTCCAAACAGGTGGCCGGATCATACATATTATGTAGCAGAAGTTCCAAAGGAGAGCCCCTAGAACCTCTACCGGTGCCGGCTAAGTTTCGAACGCCATCGGCTTCCTTGTTAGGGGATAAGCTTGACATCACAATCTCTAACTGGACGTTGGTGACGAAGGATACAAAAAAGAGTTGTGGAAAAAAGTTGAAAACAAGGTTTGTTTTTCAAAATGAGTCAAAAAGCTATCGCAAAAGGAGTACGCAATGAAGCAGTTAGCAATCTCCTCTAGATCAGTCAAAGGGGGCAAGTAGAAGGTCAGCTCATGATGTCCATGTCCTGAAGCTGTAGTAGCATGGCATTAGGCCATTCTAGGAATAGTGTAGAGAGGTACATCAGCCATATCCATGGCTGATCTGAGCTAGTACTAGGAGTAGGTAGTTGGTGTAGTCACCATGCCTAGAGTACCTTAGTTGGTACTAGTAGATTGTATATATATGCTATGCAATGAAGTGGAGAAGGAAGTTCAATTGCCCACATTCAGTGTGTGTGTGCGTGTCTCATCTTCTACCTTGGTTCAGGGGAGAGAGAGAGAGGTGAGCTGAGGTGAGGGTGATCTCACCTCGGTGCTTGGTGCAGGTGCCAACATAACCCAGAGCCTCTACCTATTGTACAATCATTGACAGCCAATAATCAGCCATCAGGGCCGTATAATGAAGGATGCCTCGTCGAACATAAAGGTAAACTTAAGTCTGTCAAAAATGGTTATGCCTCTCGGTAATGAGACATCACAGTTGGACATGAAGAAGTTTATGTCTGAATGGCAATGAGACCAGAGCCACGTTCCATTAACAAAGAAAAAAAGGTTCCAACTCTGCCTCCTTGAACAATTTCACCTCTATTGTCAGTTGTCACCCCTCTCTACATGAAAATTAGCTGTTCAAACAATGTACCATGACTGCTTTGGTTTTTCTATTGTTACCCCTCTCTAGCTTGTCAATACACTTAGCCATTAAACAAACATTCATCACTCTTACATCTGAAAACCTAATCCACCAAATTGATGTTTTGTTTTTCTAGATACGAAAGCTTTTGCTATGCGGGGAGTTGCTATATTTTAGGTGCCTGATTTTTTAAGAATTTTCAAGCAACAACTAACAAGAGACAACTATTACTATCAAAAGGACAACTCACAAGAGACACAGAGCAAAAATTTCTATAGCCAAACAATGACAAAATTGCATGTTGCCTGAACAATAATAAAAAGCTCAGCCACCTGAGATACAGGTGAAGTTTACAAGTTATGTATGTAGGAGGTAATATATAATATAATAAGTGAAACTTATTAGTCCAGGGAATGACTTGAACAAATCAACACATACAGATAATAATATTAATTATAACAAAAAACTTGAACAGCTAATTGAATCTTGCTCATGAAAACTAGAACCTTTGCTGAAGATGACTTCCTGAATATTTCATGTTTTACATTGTGTGAACCCACTATCACAGTTCAACGTTACTGCATATGTTCTGATGAAGTGACCTTTAGGGCAGGCTCAGTGCCCTTTAGGGTGATTGGTTTACTTAACTTTTAAGAGATTCTCGTTGAACCTATGTTGATTCATATATTCCTTAATTTATGTGTGAACATGCATGTCAGGTTAATGATTTGGAAGATGGGATATTGAAGTATCTGGAGGGAATTCCAAAGGCTGAAAGTTTGTGGGAGGGTGAATGCTTTGTGTTTGACAAGCGTATCTCGGACCTCGGTGGAGCATGTATTGGCCCAAGGCACCCACAAACTTTGTTATGGGGTGTAAGCAGCAGTTAGTGATGAAGACATGGAATCACCTCAATGGGAATATGGTGTCTCTTGCCCATATTGTTTCACAATGAAGTCTGAGGAGGAGAAGGAAAGGGCTATGGCTCGGCGGCGGCAGTTCGAGACCTGGGGAGTGATTGGTGGCCGTGATAAGGGCAGGAGTCTGAGAAGGCCTGTGCAGTCCATACACAGTTGCCCAAGTCAGTCTAACTTAATTGTTTATCTGAAACTTTCAGATGATTGAAGTGTTGTCGACAAAGTGAGGGAATCCGCCAGGTTGACAGAGTAGAGACAAGCTGCATCGCCATATTTTGAAAACAGTTGTCGGTATCATTTTGTTTTAACATTGCTAAGCCCTGAGCTGTTAAAGAATGTTCAATAACAAATAGCACGGAACAAATATAAGTTAAATTTGATTTAACAAAAATACGTTTATTTTTGGTGTTATTTATTTGGTGAAACAACCTGAATGCCAGCTGTATGAAATGAAGCTGCTGGCTTCGGTCAGGTACTCCCAAGTCCCAGTTGCAAGGTGCAGCGGACTGCCAAGATGCGTTCCTTACTTACCGCTTGTGTATGTGACAGTTTCAGGACATGCCGAGCTTATTCTAGATAGAATCTAGAGCATGCTCGGGAAGCCGGAAAGGTGCTCAGCTCCGTGCTTGTACAGACGAGTCTCGAAGCCGTGAGAAGTTTGCCCACTCCCATCAGAAACCAAGGCTTACATAAACTCAAAACTGAGCTCAGAGTGTTGTGTGGATATATCATTGCGCTAGTCCCTCTTGTGAGTTGTGAGCTTCTTGCCTGCAACCCACAAAAATCGCGTCTGTTTCAGAAATGGCGGCCGTTCCGTCCACCGCTCGCCTGTTCAAGTCCCTGCCGCCACACCGGCGGCCGCAGGGCACCGATATCGCTGCCGTCGCTGGCTGGACCGTGGCCGGCCTCACCACTGCCATCTGGCTCGTCCAGGTAAAGCCCTGTCTAATCCATGTCTGTACTATGATTGTCATCGTCGTGGTGAAGTTTTCTCAGCTTTCTCTCGTGCGCAGCCCTTCGACTGGATGAAGAAGACGTTCTTTGAGAAGCAAGAACTTGAGGAATCAAAGTAGAACCCTCTACTCGCAAGATGAACTGCTTCTGCAGCTTGGTTGACTCTGTGATGTATCTGTGTGAAGTGTGATGTATCCATGCAAAGGATGTGTAGACTACGCGATGTGTTTATTCTAGCAATCTCCTTGTTCCCTTCTTACCTTGTAAACAAAAGTGAATTCTGAATCTCGGGGCTTTTTGGAGGATGTTGACATGTTTTGTTTTATTTATGTTCCAAATAAAAAAAAACTTTTCCAAAACCGCCTTGATAACCTTGCATAGACCCACTTATAATATGAGATTGGTTTGGAGACGAGGATTAGATGGACCTGTTCCTGAATTTTGCATGGGACCGACCCATCCCTGTATTTGGTTCTGGAGGGATTCATAGGAATGGGATGACACCATTTGTGATACGGTTAGTAGAGATATCATCTACAGACTACAAGACTCATCTGACAATATGTGAACTCCACCTATCATTTTCTCTATCGACCCATTTTTCCTTTTTTTAGTGGAGCCATCTCCACGGAGTTTCTTCTTCTTCTTCAGCTTACAAGGCTGACAAGTTCAAACCAGCTGAGAGGAGAAGTAAGGAGGGCACCGGCTTGAGGAGGAAGAGAAAGGAAAGGGCGCTGGTGCTGGTGCTGCTGCTTTGCCCTGTTCGCTGCTGTCCAAAAACAGAGATCAAAGAGACAGAGGATGAGGGAGAAGAGGAATCAATTTTCTTCACTTCACTCAGATGACACGTGGCGTGGAGAAGGATCAAGAAGAGAGATACCACTCAATTTTCTTCACTTCGCTCAAATGACACATGGGGTGGGGTGGGGGGGGGGGTACGTGGCGTGGAGAAGGATCAAGAAGGAGAGATGCCACTCAATTTTCTTTCACTTCGCTCAAATGACACATGGGAGGGGGGTGGGGTGTGGGGGGAGGGGGTACGTGGCGTGGAGAAGGATCAAGGAGAGATGCCAAGGTGGAGGTGGCAACTGTGTCCTGAAACCGTGCCGGGGAGATTTGGGGAAACGAGTGTTTTGGGGCGTTTTTATACCCCATGTTCCCTTTGAGCTTATCAGCTATAGTACTTTTCTCTCACGATAAATCAACGTATCAGCCGTAGCGTTCTCTCACGTCACGTTAAATCAACACCAGCCGTAGCCGGTTTGTCAGCCAAGAAACCATCAAGCGAACAGGGTAAGCTCTAACATGATGGGTAAAATTAGAGCGAACTTTAAACAACTGATCAAAGACTTTATTATAGTTCTAAAAGTTAGATCCAAACAGGCCATATTGATCATGACCAATTACCGGCCATGTATTTTCAAATATATACATCAACCGGCGAGCAAGAAAACATAGTAGCATTACAGTTCGCCAGAGCAACTACCCAGCTACCAGCTACCAGCGAGACGAAAACATAAGCAGATCAACCGGCGAGCAAGAAAACATAGTAGCATTACAGTTCGCCAGAGCAACTACCCAGCTACTAGCGAGACGAAACATAGAGAGCAGAATCTACAGTTCCATTATATTTACCGTGAATACCAAAACGCAAAGGTCTCCTCTCTTTGGAATAAAATTGCTTAAAAGGGTACGTAACAAATTCCATTACCTCCAAACATGATCGAATGAAACATGCACACACCCAAAAATACTGCTAAATAGTTACCAAGCTTTGATGATCATTGAGCAGACAGAATTGTCTAAAAATAAAATTTCTACGTGATATGATAAAAGATTCCAGAAAAACAGTTGGTTACAAATGACAAATAGTACAAGAATCATCTGAACCCTCCCAAGCCCCCAACCGTTAAATGCACGAATGAACATGCCTTTCCCTATGTTATATATTTTAGGCCTTCACTCGTTCACTAATCGACTGAGCACTGAATTGACATAGGAGGAAATTGTGTTTATAACAAACCAACACGTGCGTCAATACAACTAGATGAAGTTTATATAGGCAAAAAAAGGGCTGAGATGTAGATGCCCTGGTTACTAATACCTAATAACCTTATGATGCTAAAGTGATTTCCGTTTTCTATACAGACTGCATCATCTAGACAAGAGAATCAGCTGAGCAGACTACGCCGATATCAACAGAAACTGACAGGAACACAAGGTTTGTTAAGCTGGTTTACTCACTTTGCACCTGCCTGTACATCTAGTGCCCTCAAACTAATGTATCCTATGTCTTCTTCCACCGCTGGAGCATCCTCATCTAGTGCTTTAGCTGTGGCACCCACAACAGTTTTTCGGCGTTGGTGGTATTTGTATCTGCTGAACAATGGCATCCTGCAGAGTCTTCTCAGCTGTAGTTGAATTCTCATGTTGTCACAACTGTGGCATTCTCTACAGGTTTCTCAGCTGCATAAATAGATTTATCCTCTCTACGACCTTAACATCCTCTACCATTTCCTCAGCTGTTATAGCTTCAACTGGTGCTCCAGCTGTAGTTTGACCTTCGCTTGTCTGCCCAATAGCTTTATTTTTGCTTTATTTTCTCATCTGGTGCCCCTACTGTAATTTCAACTTTTTGGTCTCCTCAGCTAGTGTATCAGCACCTGCTTTATTTTCAGTTTTCATCTGGTGCCTCAACTGTCTCCACAGCACCGGCTTCACTTGCCCTGGTCTCTTCAGCTAATTTGTCAGCATATTCCTTTTTCTATTTCTCCCTTTCCTCGTCTGGTGCTTCCTCCTTAGTTTCTCCTTCAACAGTCTCCTCAACTACTCCTACAGCAACAGCATTCTCTATATTCTCCTGGACTGGTACTACTTCTGCCTCCACAGTTTCATCAACCATGACCGTAGAGTGCTCAGTAGTTGCATCAGCCATAGACTCATCTTCTGAGATTTGTCTTGCAACCTCAGGTTGTCCACCTGATGCTTCAATTACAGCTTCCACTTGAACAGTCTGCTCAATACTGCCTTGTTCACCTGGATACTTCAACAGTAATCTTGGATTCCCACTTCAACTTCTACTTGCTCAATTGCACCTTGTATGGGAAGGTTCAGCAGCCAAAAATTCAGAGTGTGACTTTGGATCTTCAGGTCCCACTTTTTGTTCAGTTGCTGTCTCTCCCACTAGTTCCTCACCAGAGGTTTGGACTTTGTAATAACTCAGGAGATACCATGTGCTCTTCTAGAACTTCATTCCCAGTAATATCCTCAGTATGATCTTGTGCAATGTCTGTTTGCATATTATCTGGAGCATTCTGAGGCAACTCTTTTCATTATAGCATCAGAATGTAAGGTTTCTATCTCTGGCGGGTAGATCACTAATTGACGCTTCCTTTTTGAGTGTAAGCTTGCTCAACATAGCCAACTTTGCTGAGATGACGCTTTCAGGCACAGATGCAGCTTGTGCCCCTTCTCGATTTGATTAACATGGCCACTACCTCGGTGTCAATCTTCCAGTTTTCTTTTTCAAGCCTGTCAACTTGACTGACAAATGCACTGTCCGCAGCTTCCACTTGAGATGTTTGCTTCACAATCTCAACTTCTTCAACCGACAGCCTCCAGCAACTTCTACTTTATTTGTTTTCTGCACCAGGTCAACTTCCATGGTATCCTTAGGAATTTCGACTTAGTCAGAACCTAAAGAAAAGGTACATGATCACATGGCAGAATTAAACATTTACTTTTGTGGAAGCTGTTGAGTAATCTTTGTTAAATACTGGTCCATTTTTTTTTAAAAGACATTTTAGTAAAAAAGCAATTGAAGTATGTTGACTATCAAGTAACAACCACTCCAATAATATACCATCAACCGCTGAAAAGCAAACCAACTTGTGTTGAACTATATGTGAATGTGAATCCGTTGATACAACCTTTATGTCCTAAGCATGCATATAATTTGAGTAATATTGGTAGAAAAAAGTTATGAGGTTTGACTTTTTAAATCTAACTAATAAGCAACTAATATAATACCCCATATTTTGAAACAGAAGACTTAAGCCTGGAGATGTAAACTGAAAGAATGTTCACCTGGAATCTCCATGTTTCGATCTTCAGGGCGTTTCTTTTTCACAGGATTATTTGCTTGATAGTGTCTCTAGAGAAAATGGCATATTGACAAGACGGTAACTTCAAGTGAAGGTCCAAAAAGTGCCATACTTGCCAGCAACACTAAAAAGCCCTTTCAGCATCAGCACGTTTTTTAAAGACAACTTTAACAGTTTTTGTTTCCTTGTGTATTTCTGTCTCCCCTTCTTTCAGTGGCCCATAGCGACTGAACATCTTAACAAGATCCAGTTCAGAAGGAATAGCAGCTGATCTGCCAAAGCTCAAACAAGTGCAGTGGGCTTCAACTCATCAACCATCTTCTCATCAACATGGATGATAGATCTTTCCATCACTTGTATCTGTTTCTTAGGAACTGGATCCCCAACTTCTGACAAAGGCACATATGCATGTCTTGAGGCTCTCCGCCCTACGTCTTGGCCTTGTAGTTTGGGACTCTCTTTTCTGAGGTCATGAATTGGGTGATTATGCAAGCTCAATCCCGACCAGTAAGAGTCCTGCATATGGTCTGTTGTCTCTACCTCAGGAGAAGGTAAAACTTCTTTTCTCTTCCTCCCTCTCCTAGATGTACCTTTATCAACGATGCTAGCTTCAGTAGTTGTAGAAACAATATAGTTTCTGTAATCACTGAAGTAACTGATTAGCATTGGTGAGAAACTATATCCATTCATTGGCTCTGTTGCAACCATGCATAGCTGTGATAGTAATCCTTTGGGATCTGCAGTGTGATTTCTGTCTGTGCAGACGCCTCCTTTTCGCCGTTTCTCCACAGTAAGTTCATCACCAGCATCATCACTAGAGATGTCAAATTCCCATTCTCTCCTTCAGCAGCATTCGTATAGGCTGTTGGTTCATTCTGAACCTTCATAATGGATGAAGATCCTGTCAGCCCGGCTTGCGGCTCGAATACACTCACCAATCTTGAAAGAGTTACCACCAGTTGAGCTGATGACTTGGAATCTTCAAATGAGTTGAAGTTTCTTTTCTTCTTGTTCTGTAAAGTTGTCATAGTCAACAAAGTCCATACCTACCTCTGTTTCTCATTGTAGCTAGTATCATTGACCTGATTAGTTGTGCTTCTTTTCTCCAACACCTGGTCATTACCAGGTTTATGTTTCGAGGTCTCCCCCTGCCCCTTTAGGCTTATCTAAGGGCTTATCTTGAGTAGGACGCACTTCAACAATCACAGGCTCCTCGACCATAACATTCTGAGTGGATAAGGTGTCTGAACCATCCAGGCCATCCTCAACCCATGCATCACCAGTTTGAAATGATCACGAGTCAGGACATCCCTTAGATCGATAGGAAGAAATAAGTTGAGAACACGCTTATCACTAACTCCAACAGATCACCTCCTTGGCCAGGAAATAGAGCTAACTCCTTAATATAATGAAGAAGGCTTTTTGTGGGCTGAAACAGTTTAAGATCTCGGGACGATTAACTGCAGAGCAAGTAACCCATCCTGAGCCCAGCATTATCAACCGTGTAGGACATGCCATTATCAGCAAGCTCTTCTGGCAAACAAGAGCAGCTCATACCTGACAGTATCCGCCTTGAGAGTTCTTCAAAAGCTGCTATATTAACTGACCCCACAAAGGCATCTGAAGTGCTCTGTTTCTCCATTTGTGAATAATTTGTTAAGAAAGGCTTCAACTGGGATTCATCGCACCATGCAAAGTATTGTCACCAAAATAAGCTACCAAGTGGCTGCCTTTTTTTCACGATGCTTCAGCGCCAACTCAGATGCATCCGATGGATCAAAAATTTCACCAGGCCACCAAGGATGACTTTTCACTTTACCCCAGACAAGATCAGCAACTTGAAACCCGCCTTTATCAAGAGGAGGCAAGCTGTATCTAGCACCCTGATGAACACTCCTGAGGCTAGCAGCCTCTAAGTTGCTGTCTGAGCTATTTCCGCTGTCAGGAAGCTGTTCTGTTGTTTAAGGGGAGCATTTCAGATGAGTCATCCGGCTGGTCAGCAGCAGGTGCTCCATCACCTTCATGTTCTTGAGCTTCCCTCTATCTCCCAGGCACACTGTTCTGTATTTCCGCATCAGAATGTGCTACACCATTATCACTTTCATTATTCGTCCTCCCAGGCTCCAGATTTACATGATTTTCTTCAAGCTCGTTGGATTCTGAAATGGAATAGGTGAATACAATTCAAGATGTTTAGTTAAAACGAGCCATTACGATCAATAGACAGCACACTAACAAGTACAGGGCTCTGAGCAGTCTCGTACCAGCTTCAGCATGTTGAGAACATAAGAACCAGCAGCAGCCACATCTACACCAGGACCACCTTCCTCTCCATCTCCAGTCAGTAGACCACCAGCTCCCGCTTCTAGTGTCCCCTCCTCGCCACCGTTCACCGCCTCCACGCCCTCATCACCGTGCCCTTCGGCACCAACCATACCAGCAGACTCGGTGTCGTAGAGCGGGTCGGTCACCGCCGCCAAATCTGCCCCTTCCTGAGCCACATCCATGGTCACGCGGAGCCTTCCCTCCACTTTCACATCGGCGGGGAAGGCAGGCACCTCGCCCTCAGCCTCCGTCATCGTGACGTCAGCACCCTCAGCCACCAGCTTCTGTCGTCTCGCCACCCCCGGGATCCGAGGCCGCGACGGCCCCCGAGCTCATCTGCGCGAGGCCTCAGCGCCGCTCCCCGGACGAGGGAATCTGCAAGGACCGGAACAGCGGGGGCAGGAAGTCAGCGAGAGGGACGGAATTCTACTCGATCCAGCGAGGCGCCGAAACCCTAGGAGCGGATCAGCGCGGGGGAGCACGGGAATTTACCTGCGCGAGCGCGGAGCGGATGGGGGACGAGGACGGGGACGGGGACGCGGACGGGGTCGGGGTCGAGGGCGCGCGCGTGGGGAGGGCGGGGGAGAGCAGCTCCGGAGACGGCAGGCCAGGCGAGCGAGAGAGATAGATGCGGAGCCGGGGGCCGAGCTGGGCGGAGGAGGTCAGGACTCGGGAAGGGGTGGAGAGTGTACTGGTGCTGGTGCTGGTGCTCGGTTCCCGTGTCGTGTATCGCCGCGCTGGGCGCCCTGGTCCGCGCTCGGAAGCGGGAGTACGTGATTGGCGAGTTTGGGTTAAGGTGGTAGGATCTGTGATCTGATCTGAACTTTTACTTTCTGTTATTTTTCACTTTCCTCTCGTCACCACCTCACGGGGGTCAGGGTAGAAAGTTTTGACGCTTGTGTGCATGCCGATGTCATGCCAAAAATTTTGTATATATATCAAATAAATGCGGAGTATTGTTCGCCATTCCAAAAATAGTTCAACTTCTGACCAGGTATCTTGATCACTATAAGTTTGATTTATTTTAGGACAGACGGAGAACATGATCTCAAATATGGAAATTTATTAGTTGAAGGAGAGCTCGGCCAAATAAAAAGTGTCGATTTACCTCTTTTTATTCTGTTTATTACATGAGATCAACCTTATTTTCATTCATGTAAGGAAAAAACATGTATTCAAACTAAAAACAATACCATAAAAGGCGATACACCGAGAGCAGTTGTAAATCTATCTTAGACAGCTAGCTAAACTAGAGAAGAGTATGCATCAACCTCAAGATTGCTTTTTACCAACCGATGCACAAGAGCATTAAAGCACTCACAAATCTACCTTACAGCAAGATTACGGTACAAAAACAATGACATATCCTCAACAGACGAATCAGCTAGATGGATCGGGAGGGAGAATTGATCACATATCTATTTGTTTTTGAACGGACTCATATATATTTGGTATTTGGCTCCCTGAGAAGAGGCGGGATAGCGGCGGAGAAGCAGAGAGGGAAATAGCCAGTGAAAGTCAAAAGAAACAACGACATAAGGTGCTTTTGGCAGGAAGCCACTCTGAGCGATTTAGGCCATAGGATGAAAAGATCCAACGAACGAGGAATTTCGGTGATGTGGGTCCTGGTTTTTTGGGTCAGGAGTTGTTGATATCTTTTAGAGTTAGATTTACCATGAATCTCATATGCAAAATGTCATCTACGACTTTCTTTGTTTTTTTATGATAAGTCATGTATTGTACAAAGCTTCAAACTCAGAACCATCTCTAATCTTTTCTTTTGGTCGATCTCAATGAGGAAATATGCAAGCAACTACTAAAAAGTTGGGCTTGATGGTGTTCTTTGGACCGAATGGAAAAGTCTCATCATGATTTATTGTTCGGAGAATAAACAAAACTATTGTTTCTGCAACAAAGGTACCACGGTCCGTGCAAAAAAAACTTGGGTTCGGATCACAAAACACAATAACCACAGGTCGACTCAAGAACTCTGTCTGGTCAGTCGGATCCACTGAACACCACCAAGAGGATGCATCTGCAGTTGTTATAAGGGTCAGCAAGAGCACTTAGAACATCTAATAATCTCGTTGAAGAAACGTAATAGTAGGATATGCGGGTTGGAAGAAATTAGAGCTTGGGATAAATATAACGTAGATGCATTTGTTTAGAAGGGTGAGAAAATTATCTGTTGGGGAAACAAAGGAGGAAACATTTACAAGCGTCGCCAAAAACATTTATAATACAAAATCTGCATGAATCCTAACTTCCTGCCAGTTTCTACCAAAATTTGCATGAATCCGGTTGACAAACCTTTTTGCGAAGAACGATATACGTTAGGGGATTTTGGTTGGTGATTGAATGTATAATTGAATAGTATTATGTAGACGAGAAAAATAAGATGGCCAAATAAGCGAACCGGCCAGTCACAACCGTTTTCATAATAATAAAAAAAAAGTCGCCGTTGCAGGCTTGCCCAAATTGGCAGTCAACAGCCTCCCAAGTGCCTTTGAAGTTGTATGAAGAGTTTGAAACAATTCACTGCATTCAGTTTCTCAATAATGATCACACCGAAACAGAGGAATAGAAACCCATGAGTTAGCTAGGTTTGCATGGTCTCTTTAGTCTTTACGATTTCTTCTCAATCCCTCGTGTTTCACTTACAGACATGCTTGTATATATGGTAAAAGACTTCCAGTCTCTAAAAAAGTATGTGTAGTTATCATGGCGATGGGTTACAAAAGCGTATCGAGGACAATTAAACACCAACCAGGTGTGGTTGGTAGCAAGGCTACCAGGCGAAGGGGAGGTGGCCATTGTGGGGAAGCATCTCGGCCCGTGGCCATCCGGACAGCAGGAGAGAAATAGGTGAGTAAGTTAGAAGCTTCGAATGAATAGTTATGGAATTTCTGTTCATCTATTCGTCGATGCACAAAGAGAATGTTTGATCCCCATACCAACATGCGTGTCGTAGCCAGATGCAGTGATGTTTCTTGTTTTTTGCAACTTTGGTGTCTGGTGCGTTCTATTTTACACATCTATCCATGGTGAACCTTTGTCCTTTTTCAACCTGTTTCATTACAGTGGTGGTCGGTGCTAACGGCTAAGAACTCGAAATGGGGAAAAAGGAAGGTGGTTTTGACACCGTGCAGGGGATCTTGACCACCTCTGAACCTGATCCGTGGAGACGCAGACGGATGCCAAGGTAACAACAATGGGGTATGTATTATTGTTTTCCCCCCATCTCCCACCAAGTTTATTTATTTCCGGATAAAGAACTGGAATTATTTCAGCAGGAGAAGGACGACAAGGACAAGGAGAGGCTGCCAAGCTGAGAGACAAACCGAGCTTCAAGAAGCTATGGCAATTCGGCAAAATCAAACTCTTCCAACGCTTCCACCTCTCGGCGGCGCTGGATGTGGAGATCATCATCAGGCTCAATTGCCACAATCACCAACGCCTGGTAATAATAAGCAACATGCCGAGGATATCACCGCGCCGAAAGGTGCAGTTTTTGGAACGAGATGCGAGGAAGCGAGCTGGTCACCAGCTTCCAAAGGCCAACTCGGCAGCCATCGCCCGCCCCACCGTCACGTCTCACCGACGACGTGGTTTTTTCACTGCTTCAAAGGAAGACATCGCTGCCACCAGGATCCAGGCGGCTTGTAGGGGCCATCTGGTACTCCCTATGCACATGATTTTCCTTCCCATTTGTTGTTGGAACTGTCATCTGGCCGGTAACCTAAGTATAAAACATTTTTTTGATTGCAGGCAAAGGGAGACCACAAGAGGAAAGAGGAATGGTTAGGTTGAGGTTGTTGTTTAACAGGGGGTTCGCCGTTAAGCGCCAAACCGAGGAAGCATTAGTACTGCATGCAGATGATGACAAGGATTCAGACTCAGATATACTCGAGGGAGGCTCAAGACTGAGGATGATAGCAAGAAGGCTCTCAACATTCAGACCAAAGGTTAAGCAGGGCCTGGACAAAATAAAGGTGCAGTAATCAATGCATTCATGATTTGATTTGATGCAATCATTTTCAAGCTCATTGTGTTTTTTACAATGGGAATGAACCCATCAGCTTTTTTGACCTCCATGTTAACAGAGTGGTGACGGCTGGGACCATAGCGTGCAGTCAAGGAGCAGATGGAAGCCGTGCTGAAGATGAAGCGGGAAGCCGCTTCAAGGCGGCAAAGGGCCATGCGTCATACGCATTTTTCTCAACAGGTATATTCATAAACGATCACGCGGAAGCCAGCCAGCGTTTTCTATCTCTCAGCTTCGTCTCTGTTTTTGATCCCCGGCCTTGCGGTGGAGGAACAGGAACACCTCTTCCGCACGAGCTGCGCATGCGCCCTGTCCGATGTTCATGAACCCCGGCAATCGAACTGGGGCTGGAGCTGGACGGAGCGGATGGCGGCTGCGAGGCCATGGGAGGACCAGACGGCGGCGGCACCGCCGGACACTGGCCGTGTCGCGTCGTCAAAGAGTGGCGAAGCGGCTGCCACGAGTGGCCGTCTCGGTCCAGATACCCACGACGGCAACCACTACGCCAAAGGGCAAGTCGTCCTTCGCCACCGAACTGGCCGTCGTCGCTCTCGTCCCCGTCGACGCCCCCGCTACGGTCGTCGTCGTCGTTGATCTCATCAGGGGAGGACAGCCACGCTCGCGAGCCCAAGGAGCGGCCCATCACTCCACGCTACGACGACGAGCGGCCTCCAGCACGCCAGCCTGCCTGCCGCCAGATCGCCGCCCGCGGAGCAGCCAGGAACTCTCGGTGAACAGCCCGCGCCGCGCCGTGCCAGCGAGCCCCAGGAGGCGGCAGCCCGCTCCACGGTTCTAGCGGCGGTGGCATGCAGCTGGAGCGTCGCCCGCGGAGCAGCCAGGAACTCGGTAAATAGCCTGCGCCACTCGTGCCGGCGAGCCCCAGGGAACAGCAGCCCGCTCCACGGTTCTAGCAATGGCATGCCGTTCGAGCGTCGCCCGCGGAGCAGCCAGGAGCGCAGGATGAGCAGCAGCAGCAGCCCACGCCTGGGCGCCAACAAGGACGCCCCCCGCTGCGGCGCGCACGACGAGCCTGCGCGCGGAGGCTCCTGAGGAGGCTGAGCCTGGGGAGCGCCATGGCGGCCGCGTCGTCCATGGGAGACGACGAGGGCGCGCCGGTGACCCTGAGCTACATGCACTCGACAAAGTCCGTGAAGGCCAAGGTTGCCAGGAAGCCCGAGCCCGTCGGCGGCATTGGCCACTTCTGATGACATGTTTGACGCTCCAGCGCCTGCTCTACAAATGCCCCCCTCACCGGCCACAAATTGCTTCAGCCAAGAAGCGTTTGCCCCTGCCGTTCGCCGACAAGCCGAGGTGCCTCCTCGTCGCCGAGCAAGGTGGCGCTGGAGAGGGTAAGGCGGCACTCGCAGCTGAATTCGGTAGTCCCAGGATGTCGCTGTCTTGATGAGTGAAGCTATAGACCAAGAAGGAGATGGAACAAGAACAAATCAATCATGTGTCCTTTGTTTTTTTTTGTGTGTGTGTGTGTATTTTCGACTAGTTACGAATCAGGTGGTGTTTTTATGTGTTTGTGTATGTTTTAGGACGATATAAGCAAAAGCGGTGTGAATTAGATGACTGTATGGTCACGTACATGGAATCTTGAGTGTGGATGAATGGAACCTTTTTAGCAAAAAGGAACGAATTCCTCTGCAATAGATCTGTACCTAAATAATTTCTTGAAGAGTTTTCCTCCGGCTCGTATACCGTACAAGAAAAATAGGGCCGAGATGTTGTCCATTAGGCCGGCCCATATACTACTCGCGAGTCACCAGAGATTAGGGCTTCTAGAACCAGCCGGCTCCGCTACTATAAAAACGTGCTACGCCTGTGATCGCTTCCATAACCCTATCCCACTCGCTCCACCGCCGCCGCCGCCGCCTGGCAAGCCACGACGACGGAGATGGATGCTTCGTCGACCTGATCCTCTCTCCCGTCGTGGAGTTTAATCTTGCTGTCGTAGCGCTTTTGTTTAGCTTCGATTTCGATTTGTTTTTCGTCGCCTCTTCTTTTTCGGCTCCAAGAGAACGTTCCACTCTTGGCGGCCTTGCCCAATTTGCAAGGGGCGCAAGAACGAACCTCGCCGCGAAGTCAGCTTACGGTCCCGGCCGCCGTGTCATCGGCGCCGGGATCCCTACGGCACACAAACTTTTGCACCAAAACGCGCCGAGCGATCTGCGGTGATCGCACTCCAATTTGATTTGTGTTTGTTTACCGTTGCCCCACGCGTTGTTGCGTGCGAAGTTGTTGATCGTGCTGTGCGACTGCGGCCCTTGCCGGAAGAAGAGCGACGTGGCTGTGTGCCATGCGGTACCATTACACTAAAACTTTGAACTAACCAAATGATTGGAAGGGACGAACAGCATTGTGGAATTCTGGCATGATTCACCAATTATTAGCTTCGCAAATTGTTAAAATGTAAGGAAAAAAAAACCGCCATCAGGCAGCGTTGGTACAGATGGACTTGAATATAAAATATTTTGTGGTAAATAAAAGAGGTAAAACGGCAAGGCAAATTGACCAAAATGTCGCCATGAACTTGAATATAAAATATTTTAAAATAGTGGTAAATAAAAGACAGAAAACGGCAAAAGACATAATACAAAAGAACACACACACTCATTGTCCGGCTGGCGTTGATATAGCTAAGTATACTAATGGCGTTGGCTCTTTTTTTTTTCACTTCGAATACTTTCAATTTCAACCGCTCTTTGTACTGCTAAATTTCTTTGGGAACACTTCCAAGGAAGGTAAACGGCTATGTCTGCTAAATCTCTTTGAGGGGGAGCATAATAGGTCAAATGGGACAAATAGGTAAAGGCTCTATAAGATAGAAGAAAATGTTATGGAAGGAATGTGGCTATTGACTTTCGCGGTCACTCATGGTTGATACATATAATAAATGTATAGGACAAAGACTATCCTATAGCAAAATGACAATAAATATCAAAAGCAAGCATAAAAAAAAAAAAAACTAAAAGTTACATGGTATCCTAAGCAGATGATAAAAAACCTAAGGATGATATCTATTGCAAGGGGTAGTCTTAAAATTTAGAAGAGGCTGACAAAAGGATGTATGGTGAACTAGTTATTGTTAGTACAGTGGTCTTAGAATTCAAGAGGATAATTGTTGAAACCATACAAGTAGTAAAACCCAAGATGAGTGTCTCTCCGACTAATCTAGATACTTCGGTTAGCATATAGGCATGAGGACCATGTGGGATGGAGCAACAAAAGAATGAAAAATAGGATAAGGTAGCAATAAGACGAAAGGCTATTTAAATAGGTGTCAACCTTTAGCGTTCCTAAGCCCCCCTTTTGTCTTAAGTTTCATTAAATATCTTTCTCAATGCCCAGGAAGAGAGGTCTAACTCCGCGATCCTGGTGACCATAAACCTAAAGTTGTAAGCGATCAATCACTTTCCACTTGTACTATTAATAGCAGCATTTGGTGTCAATGTGAAATAATAGGTAGGTCATAGATATGGCATTTGTGAAGAACAATATAATCTATATATAGTAAAAATTTATATTGGCCTCCTTGGAATTTTCATTTAGAGCAATAAAAATCAAGTCATATATACTTTTAATATGAAACTGATTTGGACAGTTGGACTGCTATATGAGCCTTTGGTAAGCATCAACATCAGATCTCCCTCTCTCTCTCTCTCTCTCTCACCGATAATGACATCTAATTTTTTGCGACCATTGGCATGGCCATCCTCAACTTTAGGGGTTTGTCTCTTTGGAATTTGCAATGGTGTTGCGTTTACAATGGCAAAATTGTTGGCTAAGATTATAATCAACTTATATGTTGAAATACTTGTTCTTATGCCCTCATGTTTGTGATAAATATTTGATTTTCCATATTTGGTTGGGGCAAAAAAAAAAATTGGAAGTCATATATATGATCTTAATTTGAAGGCTTGGATTTTTGGGGATCTTGGACTGCTATGAGCCTTCCAGGCTGAATATTAACAAATAGGGGATCAAATTTTTGTCTCCCATTTTTTTTTTGTAGAAGGAAGGACATCAACGATCAGGTATGGATAGCTTGGCATAATAACATGCAACTTTAGGGGGTTCGCTTCTCTACCTCTTTGGATTTGTGCCTAATGGCTAGCCACTTTTTGTCTATAATTTCATAAAACTTGAAAGGGTTCAAAGCAAGCTTTTATAAATTGAGTTCACGTTGAGTTCTGATGTTCGTTATGATTATTTGTCTCAACAAACAATTTAAATACCAAAAGTATCACATATATTATTTTTTCTCTAATTTTAGACTTGCCAATTGATGTTTTTAAAGCCTTGTTGTTGTCTTGCCGATGTTTAGAGTGCAGAGGAAACTTTTTCTGAATTCTATCTCAGCTAGTATATCCAGTTGTTTATTGCATAGTCGACCCGCGAAATTATTGAACTTCATAGCAAAAACAGAAGTGTCATCTGATTTTTTAAACAGTTTTGCTCTGTTCAGACGCGAAGCCTGGGGCCTGAATGTCAAATTGGTTCTGATTCGGGGTGCCGGCGGGGTCGTCCCGGCTGGCAAAAACGTTTGACTCCATGCAACGGCCACGGGCTGGAACGAACGATGAGATGAGCTGTTGTGCGTGCAGCCGTGCTCGTTCCCGGGTCGCTTCAAAGTTGGTGCGTGGTCTGCACGCGTTCCCACCCCTCGTTTTGGAGCGCTCCTCGGTCCCCTCCACGTCCACTCGCGCCAAACTTAGCCTCCTCTCGCCCGCCTCCCTCCGTCGGTTGTCCTCCCCCGGTCCCCCTCTGGGAAGGCTCTTGGATCCCTCGATCTCCAAGGCCTTCCTTCCATTACCATCGCCATCACCATGTCGCCATCGACCACCTCCCGTTTGGTGGCCCCGTACGTGCCCCTCTCCGGTCGCCTGAGCAAGCCCACCACTGGTCGGTCGGTCGGTCACGGTCCCCCCTGTTCCGCGCCGGTCCGTCGAGTTCCATCATTTGGTGCGCGCGAGCCCGGGCATGGCATTCACGGTAAGGAACGCCGCGACCGTGCTGAGGACGCGTCACGCCAGGGGCATGGTCGGCGCGCGCAGTGACGGCGGCCGGCGGCTCGGTCCGTGCGTGCGTGCCCTGCGTTCTTGCCCTCGTCGAGTCGTCGCTCTCGTTCGCGCCCCCGCCCCGCCCCGCCCAGCGCCCCACAAGGTCGCAGCCACGGGAGGCCCGGAGGCCCGGAAGATGAGCTGCTTTCCGTGCTTCGGCGGCGGAAAGGGCAGCGACTGACGACGCCGACGCGGAGAGCCCGGGCGCCCCATCAGCATGACGCCACGCGACAGTGCAGGCGCCCGCCTCCTACTTCTCAGCTCCCGCGCCCGCTCCAGCAGCGCGGCGGCGCAACCCGGTGGCGGCGGTGAGAAGAGCTCCTATGCTTCCATCGGTTTCTTCATCTCATGTCGCGACTCTAAGATGGCCAACGTATTTGATTTCGCCCAATCAATGCAGCGAGCCACGCGCACCGAGCTTCCGCCGCCGACGACGCCTCGCTGCGGCTCGCCATCACGGGGCAGGCATTCGCGTTCCGCGAGCTCGCCGCGGCCACGGACCATTTCACGCCGTACAACCTCGTCCGGAGAAGGCGGCTTCTTCCGGGTCTACAAGGGCCGGCTAGAGAGAAAAACGGCCAGGTACGTACGCCAACTGCCACGTCTGTCTCACGTAGTCCATGCGTCCAGTGCAGTGCAGTGCATCTTTCTGAATTACATTACGCAAATGGGTGATCATACGTGCATGCTGCTGCTTGGCTCCAGACCGTGGCCATCAAGCAGCTGGACAACATGGGTTCCAAGGACAACACGGCGTTCCTGACCGGTCGCCAAGCTCAGCCAAAGGTGGCGCACGGCGCGGCGCAGGGGCTGGAGTACCTGCACGAGACGGCGAACCCGCCGGTGGTGTACGGGGAATTCAAGGCCTCCCACATACTTCTGGACGAGAAGTCCACGCCCAAGCTCTCCGACTTCGGGCTCGCGGAGCTCGGCAAGGCGGGAGGCAGCATGCCGGTGGCGTCGCCCATGATGGGCTCCTTCGGCTGCTGCGCGCCGGAGTACGACCGGTCCGGGCAGGCCACCATGAAGTCCGACGTCTACAGCTTCGGGGTGGTGCTCGTGCAGCTCATCTCCGGGAGGAGGGCCGTCGACACCAGCAAGCCGGTGGACGAGCAGAATATTGTCACCTGGGTAAGTACTATTCTGTGTCGTTGGCACGGATTTCTGGTTTCTGAAGATTTACTGACATTTTTTCAGCCTTCATTTTGTATGGATATACGATTGCATTCGCCTCGTGACAAAGTTGCTTTCTGAACTTGGTTTAACTGCATTTACCATGACCTTAAACACTGCAATGGCATCTGCACGACGCATTTTTCAGGCGTTGCCAATGTTCAAAGACCAGAAGAGATACCATGAGCTGGTTGACCCACTCATAAAGAAGGAGTACCCTGCCAAAGCGTTGAACCAGGTGGTGGCCATGGCTGCCATGTGCTTGCAGGAAGAGGACTGCGTGCGACCACTGATGGCCGACGTCGTCATGACGCTGGGCTTCCTCACGGCGATGCCGCCGGATCCACCGGCCCCTGCCGCTCCACCTCCCGAAGCCGCCGCCCCGGAGCCGACGAAGAAAGACAAAGACTCGGATCATTCAGACTCGTCGTCGTCTTCTTCGGACGACGAAGAGGAGGAAGAGGAGGAGGAGGAGGAAGAGCAATGATAGGCAGGTGTGTTCGAACATGGAAGGCCACGCAGATGAAGTAGCTTCGTGCACTTAGCATGTAAGGAGCTCGATATGTGGACGGTGGACCGTGGATTATTAATCCTTGGGGTTACTTGGTGGTTGTGGCAGTGTAAATTGGGGGTGTTTATAACTGAGTATGTTTTTGTTGCGATGACACGAAACATCGAAAATGTGATGCTTGTGAGTTATACATGCTGATGGGTCACATTTTGGCAATTAATATGTTTTTCGTATATGGTCATATACATACATAGGAAATCCATGACTTAGGGTGTTCTTCTAAGAGGGTTGGCTGTGTGCCACACAGACGCGCAGCAGGTGTGTCAGTGCTAGGTTGGCAGCCTCCTACGGAGGATGACTACAAGGAAGCGGGCACTTCGGATGCCTGCTCACAACGCCAACCATCTCTCAAGAGCTACGTGGGACACCAATGCATGACACTCCTCTTCGGATGAGGCAGGCTGTTATCGTAGGTGAGGAGACTCGAGCAACTAGTTTTGAGCCAGCCAAGCACACGTCGGGTACCTCTATGCCGCCATGGGACACTAATCCAGACGACTAGGCAACACTCGACCCCTCTACAGCTACGAAGGACATTTGGACGGACACCCATGTCAAACCCAACTCCAACGGCGCAACACCCACGTGACACGAGGCTGCTCGATGTCTAGCACAATTTGTTGATAAAGGTGTAGGTGACAGAAGGTCGCCCTTCTTGAAGGACATTTGGACTCCACTACGACATAAGGCAACAACCTTGAGGCCACTGCCAAATAGGAGCACGAGCAGACAGATTGCTGCTCATCCACTGGCGTACATACCGGCCTTTTCAAGCGGGGCGAGTGAGGTACTCCTCAGGTAGGCGTACTAGGCATAGCATTGTCGGTTGCTCCTCAGGTAGAGACTAGGCACAACGTTGTCGGTTACTTTAGCTTCTGTGTCCAAGGTAACATTCGATGCCATACACACTGGGATCTTGACGTCGAGCCAGGTGGATGCTCTAGACGAGTTTTTCCCATCGGTCAACGGGTCGCTAGAATGTTCTTCGCAAAAGCCCCGTAGGGACATTGTGACGTTCGTATTTTTGGTTGTTCCATTATGTAATATCGGTCTTTGAAACATTCTGCCAGGTTGATCCACTCTTAGATGTAAGACCACCTAGCACGCTTTTGATGCACGCCGTTTGTGCGGATAAACTCTTCTTCTTAATTGCAATGATATCTTTTGCGTATTGGAAAAGAAAAAGAGTTCTCTTTGTGTGGATTTAATACCTCAACCCTAATGCTCGTGGTTTTTATAACTTGGTTGTATACAGGTCTAAACAAATCAAGCATACAATAATTAGGTTACCATATAAATTTCATCACAACCGAAAAATAGTAATGACAATTATAAATTATTCTAATTAATTATAGAAAAGCGTAGATCTAAATCTATAACAAATACTCTGTACTAGAGTATAACTGAGTCAAACAAAATTGGATTTTCATTTCATGTTTTCTATGATCTTCATATGAATTTTGAAAAGATTTAGCCAAAATAAATAGAAAAAGATAAAAAACCGCCTTAAAAAACATTTAAGAGGTAAAAAGCACGGTTTGAAAACTTGAGAAAGCTGTTTGCTCGGTTTACGGTCAGTAAAACCGTCTTTTTGCAAAAGTTATAGGGAGGGAAAACTAAACCTTTTCATACTCTTAATAACCCTAACAGCACACAGCTTTGACAGCCGCCGCTGCATCTTCTGCTGCCTCCCCCACTCGCGCTCGGCACGGGAGGCGACGGAGGCGGCTCTCGGAGGCTCGGGCCCTCAGCGACGTCGGGGGCAGTTCCAGGCTCGGCGTCGGCGTCTCCCCTCCGCCGCTCGCCAGCCGCCTCGCGCCCTCGCCTCCGTCCTCCGCACACCGGCCGGCGACCCTGCGTACGCACCTCCCTCTCCTCTCCCTCCCTCCCGCCTCCGCTGTACCGTAGACGGTGCACGGCCCCTGCGGCTCCACCAAGGCGGTCGCGCCGCTTTAGGAGCGCTTTATGCCCAATAGCGAAGCGCTACCCGTCCGCTTAACCCTGATCCTATACCGATGAAATTGGGGAAGATAAGTTCTTTCTTGGCCAAATAATATACCCTTTTAAAGTAAAGGACACTGTAGCACATATGACCCAAATTGAGAGGATTTTTTATGAAGTAAGCTGCACCATAATTCTATTGTTGGATTTTACATTATAGGCAGGGGGCAGTGTCGCAGTGATGGACTAGACGACTAGTAGCCCTTGGGAAAACTAAGCTAACCCTAGACTTCGAAAAATCAAAAGGCTAACTGTTTGTCTTATGCAAATGGACGGAGAATGCCTATGAATGGAGAATTTTCCTATGAATTTGCAGATTGAGGATCAGGGCTGCACAGAGTGGTAGAAAAAGCTCAGGCAAGTGGCAATTGCTTGCTGGAACTTTGGATTTAGGGGGAGGGAGGGAAGTAAGCGATATTTGAGTATTAAACTTATATATGTCTTCTTATGCAATGTAGAATTGTTAGTTGGGCTATTAGCATAAAGCTGTATTTTTCTTGCATTCGAGTGATGAGTGTTTCCCAGCCCAGCCCAGGATAAATTCAGTTTCTGCTAGTCTTAGACGATCCGCAAACTATATCATATTAGTTTATTTGGCTGTGACATGAGTTTTTTTTTGTTATATTACTGAAAAATAATTGAAACTAAGGTGCTGTTTATTTAGTGTTGCTAAGGCTGTGTTTGGTTTGGGGCCAAATGGGTTGGGTTGGAGCCGATCTACTTATCTCGGGTTGGAGTGAACCCATGTCTTGTTTGGTTCTGAGGGGATGGGTCCAACCCAGTTTTGTGTTTGGTTGAAGGATATATTGGGTTGGAGTGATTCCATTCCTTGTTTGGTTTGAGGGTTGAGGGTTGGCAAAGAATATGATCACCTCTTTGGTGAGATTACCACACACTGCAAATATCTTCAATTCTAATGAAGTTCAAACCATATCCATGACAGGAAAATAATATGAAATCACATGTTATACAAAATTGCATACAATAATTCACATAAGTTAACCAAAGTCATTATAATAATTAGATAGTATTACACATCAAGTTCAAGCCTTAATTAGCATTACATAACTTCAAGCCTTACATAACATTAGTTCAAGGCATTACATAAAGTTCCAGCCTCACTAATGGTTTAAGTTCAAGGCATTACACGAGTACCAAAAGAAACATGCCACTTGTCCAACATCACCCTACACTCCAGGAAACTTGTCACTAATGAACATTGAAAACCAATGAAGCTGGTTCTCATATGGGAGGTTACAGAAAGATCTAGCAATAACAGGATTGGAACACAAATGAAGATGGTATGCAGATACGTGCACTGAATTGAATCCAGGAAAGGTATTTAGGATCTGAAATAGATCGTCTGGCACCTCATTTTCTGGTTTGGCAGCACTTCTTATAGCTTCAGCAATGTTGTCACCTACAGTTTTGAATACAGAAATCAGTCCATCTTCCTCAAGGTCAATAACCTTGGCCTTCTTCTTTGGTCTAGCAGCAGCTGATGGTCTAGTAGCTGATGATGTCGCCCCTTGATGGTCTACTCCAGTAACATCTTCCTCCTCATCTTGGCTATCGGCCTCATCATCTGTTCTACCCAGAGATGCATTTGAGTCCTTTGCAAAGTTTCCTGCAGCCATGCTATTGCCAAATATTGCATCCATCTCTTTATAGTGCATGATGGGCTTGTTTAAGAATTCAGCATCAGACTTATGATCCTAGAATATAGGATAGATTGTAGTAAATATATGAGAATTCAGCAGCAAATTGTAGTAAATATATGAGAATTCAGCAGCAAATTGTAGTCAAAATATGACAATTCAGCAGCAAATTGTAGTCAAAATATGACAATTCAGCAGCAAATTGTAGTCAAAATATGACAATTCAGCAGCAATTTGTACACACAAATTAATTAACATTGTTATTTTGCCGGTCTGCCCACATTTGATCTGCTAGCTGTTGCCTGAAATTGACCTGAGCAGCATGGTCATTTGCTTGCCCAATGCGTGTTGTAGCATGGATAATGCTAGGCAAAGGAATGTCCTCTTCAAAAATTTCATCCAGCCCATCTTGTATGACCCAATTGTGAATGATGCAGCAAGCACAAACAATATCTACTTGAGTTGGAAAAGGGAAGAACGGGATAGCATCATCAAGAACTTTGAATCTTCGCTTTAGGAACCCAAAAGCACGCTCCACACCCACACGAAGAGATTTGTGCCGATAGTTGAATAATTCCTTCTCATTTTGCACCGTATTATTAGGTCCCCACTCTTTCAAGTGATATCGAACACCACGAAAAGGGGGCAAAAATCCTGGTTTGGCTCCATATCCAGCATCAACTAGGTAGAATTTTCCTATTTGATGGACAGATTGGTCATATGTCTATATACAAAAAATTGTATGGACTAGTTGAGAGGGTGCTAATCTATTACCTTGTGGAACACGAAGGCCATTCTCACGTTCTAAAGCATCTCTTAACACTAGAGCATCATGCGCAGCCCCCTCCCAACCAGCCAAGACATAGGTGAATCGTAGATCAAAATCTACGGCTGCCATTACATTTTGTGTGGCAAATTTTTTCCTACCACAACGAAAGGCATCTTCAAGATCCTTAGGTACAGTTGCTCTCACATGTGTACCATCAATTATTCCAATACAATCCTATTGTTCAACAAGTACATATTAGGGACCATATGAATATAGATCTCTAAAGAACAAAACAAGTATAAGCCTCACACCTTGAAGTAAGGATCCCATCTATAGTTTCCTGCAATTTTGCTTGGTGTCTCCATAGACGGGGGCCTGATTAGTTCCCCTCTTAGCTCACCAATAGCACGCAATACTTTATTGAAGTAGCGGCTCACTGTTTCTCCTGATCTATCAAAATTAGTTCCAACTAACCTATTCCTAAGGTTATGTCCCACAGTGTTTAGAAACATACCCACTTGTTGCTCAACACACAGGTGGATAGTATCTTCCAGTAAACCCACGATCTCTAAAAAGTTGGCAAACCGAAATACTTGTCTCTGTTAAGTCTTAACATGTTCAGACAAGTTGTATCATCCTTCCAAATTTTATTGTTCAGATATTCAAGTCTAATCCTATCCCTTTCCACCATAGGCCCATAAGGAATACCAATCCTTCTTGCACCACGCTTTGCGTTTTCTAGTCTGAATAATCAAGGCCATCATTGACAATAAAATGTGTGCAGCAGCAGCAAAAAAGTTACGATCTTTGTCCTCTTATCCATCTACAATAGAAGATTGACATTGGTTCTAAAAATGTCTAGACCACACAAGATGAAACAATTTTGTTCAAGAAATAACACAAGATGAACCATGAGTTGCAATTTCTACCAACAAAAATACAGGCAAGTTCTGCTCACTTTACTGGATGGTAAAACATTTTAACTAGGCACCTGCTGCTTGTAAGCTGTGAAGTCACCACTTAATACTGAGCACTAGTCTTGTTGCTTGCCTGCATTTCATTTCAACGTAACTGTTGAATTTTTGTTTCGTTATTTTGGTTTCTATTTTAGCTTTGGTTATTTAACAGCCCTACATAAGAGTGATGTTTATCCATTAACCATAGAAATCCTAACTAGTAATTCAGTTGTTACTTTCAACACATATCATTTGTTCAACCACTCTCTGTTTGGTTAACACTTCTTAGAATTTTATCTACTATCGGTATTTATTTTACTGCTACTCAAGAAAAAAAAGGAATGCGGATGTATGTCACACGCTAGGTTTCTTACCTTGGTTGCAGGGGACGGGATGACCGATCGTGGAGGCTTGTGTGCAGGCCGACACAAGAGCAGGGGATGGAGGACCGACCGAGGAGAGGGATGACCGTGCTGTGGAGGTTCCGGCAGGGCGGCGGCGGGAGGGAGTCCGAGACGGTGACGGGGCGGGCTGGAGGTAGCCCGAGACGACGGCAGCAGGAGGGAGCTCGAGATGGCGGTGGCGGCCGGAAGCCGGCCGGCGCTGATCTGGACGAGCGCAGGGCGCCGGGCGTCGGCCTTCTCTCGCCGCGCCGAGGGTGACCGACGGGCGGTCACGGGAGAAGGAGCGGAGGGATGCGGTCGGCGTGGTCCGTTCTTTTCGTAGGAATACAATCGACCAAGATCTAGACAGGGGATATTCCTTAGGAGGTCGAACCCAACCCAGGTCGTTTTTCATCCAAACACAGTTCACCTCGGGTCCAACCCGCACCAACCCACGCCAACCCTCAATCCAAACACAGCCTAACTTGCTATTCAGGCCCATATTGACCTGGCGAAAGCACAAGTTGTTTTCATAAAAGGGCTCTTTTTAGGCATTTTTAGTTTTTTCTTACTGTTTTTAGCCTTAAAAGGCTTCTTTAGGCCAGTCACAGGTTTCCACGCACCTAACTCATATTACTGCCAACTTAACAAAATGACAAGAAGTCTTTACCCTATGACGACTTATCAGTTCTAGAAACTACACAAATTCTACCAAACTCTTAACCAAATTATAGCAACTCAAGCCGTATCCCTGAGTAAGCAAAAACGAAAGCATGAGAATTGAGACCACAATGATCCTTGTACGCATAGTACATAGGCTTGTCCACAGTCCACCAAACCAATCAGAAAAATCTTGACCAAAGCCTCAATCTAAAATTCAATTCCCCCCTCCTACATGTGAAACAGAACTACAAAAGGCCCCAATCGTCTTCAACTGCAACGGCACTGTCCCAGTATCTTCCTCTTGGTGTGAATGGAAGTACAGTGCCTGTCTTTTCTGCTCCATATTCTTGCATCGCCTGGTTCTCACCCTATTTTAGACCTGCCCAGTGATGTAAAAATGAAGAAGCTGTACACAATGTGAGTCAGTGATCTTATTGCTTTCTTTTCAACCCACATTGTCCCCACCTCCATGTGAAACAGAACTAAAAAAGCCCCCAGACATCTTCAACTGCAATGGCACTGTCCCAGTATCTGCCCTCTTGGTGCGAATGGAAGTATAGTGCCAGTCTTTTCTGCTCCATATTCCTGCATCGCCTGGTTCTCACCCTATTTTAGACCTGTCCACTGATGCAAAAATGAAGAAGCCGTACAATGTCAGTTGGTGATCTTATTGCTTTCTTTTCAACACACGTTGTTTGTGGTTTTTATATAAAGCCTGGTAGATTGCTGCCAAACCAACCATATGAAACTGTTTATTATTTGGCTATAAATTTATATCCGAGACCAAATTTGTTGAAAGAATGGAGGCACAAAGGGCCCCAATCACATATGCAGTGGTACACATTGTTTTCTAGCTATATTATGGAAAAGTAGTTCTTGCAGCCTATGGCACTCAAAACAACCAATTGTCCACCTCTATTTGGTTGTTGTGATGTTAATCTATATGTCATATGCTAAAAGACCATTTTGTGAGAGGTAGCAGTATATATACATGCACTGTGAATATTAGGAAACATATAGATATTTTTTTCCAATTCTGCACATTGCTGCTTTGGAGCATTTGACATCCTAGTTTATTAATAATAAGTGCTAACATACGCTTCTCACCAGTTTTCTATCTTTCAGATTTGAGACAACATGCCTAAGATAAAGACAAGCCGTGTGAAATATCCTGAAGGATGGGAGCTTATTGAGCCAACCCTTCGGGATCTGGAGGCCAAAATGAGGGAAGGTATAAACTTAAGTTGCATTATATGTATATTTTTTTTCATACATATTCTCTCTGATAGGAATAGTAATGTGACTTCTCTTTGCAGCTGAAAATGATCCACATGATGGGAAGAGGAAATGTGAAGCTCTTTGGCCCATCTTCCGTATTTCTCATCAAAAGAGTCGCTACATATATGATCTTTACTATCGAAGGAAGGAAATATCAAAAGAGTTATATGAGTTTTGCTTAGACCAAGGTTATGCAGATCGTAATCTGATTGCAAAGTGGAAAAAGGTTTGTGAGCATTCGCAATAGTACTAAACTACTTATGCTTTATTTTGATGCTTTACAAAACTGTCTGGAATGCTACTTTCCCGCGTATAATTTGTCATTGAACTTTGATGGTGTAACTATTTCTAGTTTTCTTAGAACTTATCTAGGCCATATCTTCATCATCTGAACAAGTAAAAACATAGCAAGTATAATCTTTTTGTCTGGATGCATCCTTTTTTTAATTAAAGAAGAGCATGACCCATGCAATTGTGGGTGTCCTTTTTGCTTTCCAAACGGCCCAAACCCATGATTGTAGAAATCGAAAAGGTACTTTATGGCTTGACCCATGCAATTGTGGGTGTACTTTTGTGTGTGTGTCCAGTTTTTCATGTGGAAATTTTGAATGGTACAATCTTTTATTGATTCCATCATTAGGGGCATGCTCAGATACCTTTCCTTCTCTCACTATTGCCTTTTGCTCCATATCCTGAACCACATCTTTATCTGTATAGCTACTGTCAATCTGCTGTGTTTAGGCTCAGATTCTTGGATTCTATAACCGAATTCTTTGGATCGCTACTAATGATTTTCTCTTGAGTCCTTTTGCAGCCAGGTTATGAGCGCCTCTGCTGCCTTCGCTGCATACAGACACGAGACCACAACTTCGCAACCACCTGCGTCTGCAGAGTGCCCAAGCACCTCAGGGAGGAAAAGGTGATAGAATGTGTCCACTGCGGATGCAGGGGCTGTGCCAGCGGTGATTAAAGTTGCTAACCTGTGTAACCTCAAAACTATTGGAAATGTGCCATTATATTTGAGCCCGTATGCTGTGAACAAGCACCATATAATCAGGTGGCCAGCAGTGATTAAAGTTCCCATCTCTTGGCTGCAAAATAATGTCGGACTAATTGCTCGAGGTGGCTTGTTGTATTGACGATATCTGTTGAGGACAAGTACTGGATAATCAGTTTATTTCAACCTGTGAAATGTATTGTAAAATGCCAAAATCAAAGTTCAATAAATTTAAGCGATTACTTCCAGGGTACTTGTTTACAAATACTGGTGACTGCTCCATCATGGGCATTATTTGCAATTTCTGACAAATGATTTGCCCCATCATGAGCAGGGCTGGACAATATGTTTGTTTGATAGCTTATTTCAAAATTGCTTTGATTGTTGTACTTGATTTGATTTTCAGAATCAAAACTAGTTGATCTTGAATGAAATTTAGTCTTGACTTGGCTCCTTCAGTCTGGTTTGCAGTTGAGGGATTAATAACCAAGGTGAATAGAATATCAAATTGATCTTACAAACAACATATTGTGAGACTATAATCATGTTCGGCCAATGGTTTTTGCTGCTGCCAACGGGGCGTATTTTCTGACAGCACCGCCATACTGTAGGGCACACGCAGCCTTTCTCTTTCCCTCGAGTCCTTTGCGGTGGTTCCCCCTCCCTCTTCATAACCGGCGACGTCCTATGCGATCTCAACCTATTGGCCATCATCGCATATTCGCCGGCTGGCTCCGCCCATCTCGGCTGAGAACTGAGGCGCAGACCTCGGCACCTCCTCATCCCTTTCACCTAAGGCTCACACTCTACGCCGCCGCATCGTCGGCCTCGCCGCTCTCCACCGTGCTGCTCCCAACTCTACGAACTACGAAGCCATCCCCGCCGCCTCCGCAAACCGCTCCGAGCCTCCGACACATCCATCCCCAGCCATACCGCTTCCCTCCCTTCCGGCCTTCCTACTTTCGTCACGCTCCGCATCCGCAACTGTCATCCTCCGCTCCGACGCGGGAGCTGCAGGCGGCCCCGTTGACAACACCTCGAACCCAACCCCCCGCAACGAGCCCGAAAGGGGTTCCGTTTCCTTCGCACATCTCATCGCTTTCCGCGGAGGGAAAACTTTTTCAGTCAATCATATATATAATTATTATATAAAAAAAATTCGACGGACGGCTTTAGGCACCCGTTCGGCCCCGAATTTCCCCTCTGCTTCTAGTTCGTCTACGCATCTGATCCATTCCCCCTCCTCGACGCGGATCGAATCGCGACCGTGTGGCGGCGGCTGTGGTGATTGACTGGTGGTTAGGGTTGGAGCTCCAGGAGGATGGCGAGCCACGGCGCCGGGGCGGCCGCTGGATCTGACGCCCCGCACGCTGAGGTACCGAATTGACTCGAAACATGTTTATGCTTTTTTTTTGGTTACAATTGTAAGTTTAGCTTTTAGCTTAGTTAATCTCCACAGAACATGTTGGGTTGGCTTGTGCTGTGGACGCGGTCTAATCAGGAGTCGCTAAGCGCATGATATGTGCTAATTATTATTTGTTTACAGAGAAAATCTTTTGCCTAGTTATCATGCAATTTCCTGTACTATGTTTTTTTTTGGGAGGGGAAGAGGGGTATATTTATCTTTATCAACTATATACATACTGATTAATTGATTAATTAATTAATTAATTAAGAGTTGTATTTGTATCATTTTACATTCCTGATGTGTTATTCTGTCAGTATTTGACAGTCATGAGTGCCTTGCTATGCTTTGGCTTCTTGTTTGAATTGTTATGTAGCGTAGAATCTTATGGAAGTCTAGTTACATCATTGTTTTATTGATGATTTTCACTGGTCGTCATTTGACTACTGTTAACCCCCCTCTGAAATCGCCATTTAAATTAGAGAATATATATATACTGTGAATACTGTGAATGACCACTTTATTTGGCAATGGCAGGTTGTCAGTACGGGACAGACAAATCCATCTCCTTATCCTTCCAGTCATCATTCATGGCCCTCTGCAACCGGGTCAGCAACGGTTTCGTGGAACAATACAGTGGACAAACTTAACCAAGATACGGTTTACTATGATCCACAAAGGGATGTATCGGTCGCAGGAGGGAATCAAAATGTAGGAAGTAGTGCGCCTCATGTTTCCCAGTCGAATGCACGGGATGACAGATGCAGCTCATTCTCATGTGTCTTACTCTACTTCAGCCCAACATGTCTATAATCCTGTTGAATATGCCAACTACTATTATAGCTACCCACAAGCGGCAAATGATTCTTCTGTCCAGCAAGGAGCAAACCAACATCCAGGTGCAGCTTATCAGCCTCTTACTTCATTTCAAAATTCAGGGTCTTACATTGATCCTACAAGTAACACATATTACAATGCTGGGGGTCATCAGAATGTGCCAGGATATGGAAGCAGCAGCTACTATTATCAGAACAACACATGGAATGATGGAAGCACAGGAAATAATTTTGCTCAATCATACCAAAACTACTCATCAGCTGATACAAATGCACAACAGAGTTCTACTTCAGTGCCTGCCAATTCTTTACCATCAGATCAGCAGCAGTATAACCAGTGGCCATACTATTACAATCAATCTGTGCCAAGTGCTTCTAGCAATCCAGTTGCTGGGAACAGTACTATAGATAGCTTAGCTGTTAACACCCCTTCTGGCTATTCCTATCCTAGTAGCCAGCCTCCTCCACCAGGAACAACATCATGGAAGAGTAATTCAGTTGCTTCTGTTGCACCTCCTGTACAGGTATTGTACCTCCTTTTTTCGCCATAAAATTGCTAAGTCATGTGCATAGCTTTCTTCATGATATCTGGAGCAATGATTTCTCAGAAATTTTGGGTTCCTTGTATCTGTTTGCTGTTTCAATTCATTTTTCAATACTGGCAGGAGAACATCTTTTCTGCCATCCATTCTTGACACCTCTCTCTCTCTCTCTCTCTCTCTCTGTAATTGTAACTCTTCTATTAGGTGTTTGTTTGTGTTTGCCATTGTGTTCTGTTGGATTATTAAGGTACCAAGTTCGACTGAATAAAAGCTTACCACATATCGATCACTGCAAGCGGTAGAGTGACAAATGATCGCACCCCTTAAATATATATCATTGCTATTCACACACATTGACTTGTATTTTGTGATACTGAAAATAACAAGTGTAAAAATGAACAAGCATGTGTGATACTGAAAATAACAAGTGTAAAAAAAGTATGATAAAAATGGAAGACAGAATCAAAACTGTGTCAGGCCGTCAGCTTAAGGACAAAGACCAAATTACCCCGAACAAGAATCTCGAACCAAAAAACTGATTGTGGTGGCTATTTGAATTTAGTCAAGTGGTATTGATAATCAGGTAGTGGCTGTTGGTTATTAAAAACACATTGCTTGTTCAACACGTCACTGATATTACTTGGTATAAATTTCCATCATCTCAGTGCAACCACCATATTTGACACAAGATTCATAAAACATGTACCCGTTATATGATATACTGTATAAGATGGAAAGTTGGCATTGTAAGGTGTTTCTATTTAACAACAGCAAGGTTTGTGGTCTGATTCTGGGCCCTATGTGCCATGATGATACGGCATGGGCGGGCAGCATGGTGAGGAGAACGCAGGGGAGAGTGCAGGATAGGCTGGGACTGAGAGAGAAACGGAGGATAGCAGGGAACAGGAGGCAGGCCATGGTCGACGGCGGCGGCTCTGTTGCCGCTGCCAAAGAGCAAAACCCACGCCTGACCGGAAGGTTTATTTCTCTTTGTTGAAAATTACAATCCAATCTAAGTGCCTTTTTATATATATATTAGGTGCACTTCCAAAAATAACAAAAAACTGCTATTTGTAACAGTAGATCTTATTTCATTTCCGCAATCCCCTGGCTGGGGCAGCCACTTGTCGGTTGTCGCCGTGGCCCTAGCCATGGCTTGGGCCTGTCTGACACCTTGGAATGGCCTAGTGCTGATCCCTGCTACCAAATTGATACGGTGTGGGCGGGCAGCACGGTGAGGAGAATGCAGGAGACTCTGGGACTGAGAGAGAAAGGAGAGGATAGCAGGGAACCGGAGGCAGGTCAGCAAAACCATGCCTGACTGGGAAGGTTTATTTCTTTTCGATGAAAATTACAATTCAATCTAGGTGCCCTTTATATAATTAGGTGCACTTCTAAAAATAACAATCTCCTATTATCATTCTAACACTAGATCATATTTCCTTCCCGCAATCCCCTGGCTCGTGCAGCCGCTTGTTGGCGTGGCCCTACCCATGGCTCAGGCCTGTCTGAGATCATCTGCTGCTTTTTTTGTTCCAAAGTTGTTAAACTCTGGTGTAAGCGCTTTAAATGGTAAGAAGAATATCTATAATTTCGTTGCTTTTATAAGTAATGAAATTTAGGTTCGCCCGTTGTGGAAAAAATAACCCTACTTTTTTAGGATAGGAAATCTTTTAATTCTTGCATGCTGCTACATACTTGGACATGAATAACGACGAATTTTAGTTGAAGTGGAGGAATGCTTAAAACATACTCCCTCCGTTCCAAATTGTAGTTCACTTTGGCTTTTCTAGATTCATTTGATTTACTATGTATCTAGACATAGTGTATAACTAGGTGCATAGCAAAATCAATGTATCTAGAAAAGCCAAAGTGAACTACAATTTGAAACGGAGGGAGTAAATAAGATGCGGTTATCCTATACTGAGGCAGTTTCCTCACTGTTAGGCTGGCATATGAACTTTTATTTTTCCTATGAACTGACCCAGTCCAGTGATGGAACTTTAGATAAGATCATCCAGGGGCTAAACTAAGGAAACCTATTTTTCCTATTTTTGTTTGCATCAATGGACAGAATCATTTTTTCCTTATGTTCTTTGTTTAGTAAGGTAGGAATAGGATTATCCTTGCCTTTGCCTCCAAGAAGTGTTGCCCTTGACCGTGTTCCATTTTTGAGATCAAGTGTTGTCTTATGAGTTGTCAGTACATGTACCTATTGGTTCATGGTTTAGGTGCATTTGTTAAGCTTGCTTCTTTTCATTCTCTTTTACATCAATATTATGCATTTTCTGAAGCATAGACTCTACTTTCCATTCCATATGATGATTTGTGACAATTCTTATGTGCTCTGTAGCATTTTCTTTACATTTATTCATTAGAAGAACAATAATCTAAATTTCACCACTCTCCAGGTTCCAGGTGTTCCAGGACATCAAAATCAATATTCCAACCAGGCAGAAAGCCATTATAATCAGGGGCCAGGTGTCCAATGGTCTCAAAACCATTATGCCTTCCAGACACAGCCATACCCTCAGAAGACTAATTCCAATCATCCGCACTAAGCAACCTTGAAGATCAACAAAGGACTGTAGATTCTAATGGTCCAAACACAAATATTTCGTCGAATCATGTTTCTGAAAATTTTAAACCAAACTTGCAGGGTTCCGTGACAATGGATACTTCCAGTGAAAGCAAAATACAGGTTCCTACAAATCCTCGAATTGCCCCAGGTTTCTCTATGGTGATACCAAAGAATGAGAAGAAAAATTCTGGACTTGAATTATCAAATAAACCTGCCTATGTTAGTGTCTCTATGCCGACGAATGATGCTAAAGCAACTCAAGTTGGTCCTGATGCTGTAATGTTCTTCTCTCTTCTTTACATAGGCTTTGACACTACGTAAAGTAATGGAATTTACGAAAAGCTGGAATTACATCTTGGTTGACTATCGTCCTGATTTTCATGATTAAATTTGTAGAGTGTCTGTAAGAGTAAATCACTTAATTCTTTGGTAAATACTAAATAATGATAAGAAAGTGCAGCTGTGCTTATGTGTTATGTGACTTATGTCTATAAATAAACATCATAGGCAAACAAGATGTGTCGGTACTTGCATATTAACCATGCTTTTTTCATTTATATCCTGTTTAGAGAGCGATGCCCTTTTCACTCCGTAACTATGCTATGAGGAACCTCAATCGTTGCAAGACTGATGCCCAGAGGGCAGTCTGCCGAAGCATAATGGAGGAGGTAAATCTTTACTTTTATTCTTTATTTCCTGTCTTTATTAGCTGCTCATGATAACATCTCCTTGACAAAATGGAACGCTTTGTTTTTAGTCATGGATGCCCTTACCCTGGTCCATAAGGCTATGGTAGCTGAAGTCCCCTGACATCTTTTTAGTAATGTGGTCAACACTTAACAGTACAGGGTTGTTTCAGCTGTAATAATAGTTGAATCACTCACTCAAACTCTGCTTGATCTCCTGCACACACCTTCTGGAGAGTACTAGTGCATACTCTCATGAGATGGAACTAAAAAAACTGATATAGGGAAGAAATAGAAGTAGTTTTGCAGTGTACCCATGTTACTCGTGTCCTTTTCTGCTATGTATATTTCATCACTGATTTAAGGCTTCTTAAATATAAATACACATCTAATGACCCACTATCTCCTATTGTGAATGTGCAACCATGTCTCACAGCCAGGAGACCACTATCCCAACTTATGCATCTATCCTACATGATCCCTACTAATTCTAGCACTACATTCATGATCTGTGGCTTTCTCCATTTGACACAAGAGCCAACTAACAAGTAACAACTACTGCATGCATGCACATGAGCCAAACCCTTGCACATGACAAAACACAACTAGCTGATCATACACCACACACATGATGTCATGATACTTGCGCTGTTGTGTGCAAAAAACTTTAAATGTGTACAAACTTTAAAACAAGTTAGTCAATATTAGCTTCCAACATCAGTGACTATGAATGCTACCATCGCAACTGATTTCAAATTTCTAGCCAGAGTGTCAAACTTGCTCTAGTAATGGGTGCAATGCATACGCTGCTGCTTCAGTGTTTCTTAGTTCAAAATTCCTTGCTACATAGTTTTGATTTGTTTAATTGATAAAGAGACTCTGTAATCTCAGTTGTTTATTTATTTATTTATTTATTTTTCTTTAATTTCAGGTCACTAAAAAAGCTATTGCTGACGGAACCGTTCTTACTAAGAACTGGGACACTGAACCACTATTTCCTTTGCCTGAAAGTGTTGTGGGCGTAACTGGAACAAGGTGTGTACATTGCTTTTCAACTTTCCTCCCCTGACAAACTAAGGATCTTGACTGTTTACACCTTAAGCACATTGATTGATGCAAACTTCAGTACACAATGGACAACCATCCCTAGTATAATTTACTCCATCTAATCCGCTATGTTTGTCCAAGACCTTTGAGAAAACTTTCACAATATTTGTCTATTGAGAATATTAAGAGTGTAGTTATTGCACGCATGATGGCCATCCAGGGTCCAGGCCATTAACCTGTAACTTCAAGATTTGTTCTGACGGGGGAACTTTAAGAGCGCTGTTCATCCTCTGTTGAGCCATCTTCTCCAGGGCGTTTGGCTCCACATCCGGTGATCTCCATCAACTCCAGGTTACGGTTTTGGGTTGGGTCTCGGGTTTAGCGGATTTTGGTGGCCTCTGGCTGTGGAGGGATGGCAGCAGTGGTGGTGGGTGGGACAGTCTAGGGAAGGGATGGAGGCAGGGGCGTTGTATTTGGGGGTGGTTAGTGCTAGGTGTGGTGGAGCCGGTATGGGCAGTGGAGGAGACAGGGGTACGGAATCAGGGAGGGAGGCGGTGGAGGGTGTGCACTGTGCACACATGGGGTTGGGACAGACCGACAGAGTAGGCGCTGCTGGATCAGAATGCTGATGCCTCCATTACCCTCCCATCGACTTCTATTGTATCTTTTGGACACCTAGGATGTCCAGGATGTGTGTCCGGGTGGGCACACAAACTAGGTTGTTTCCGCTCACTACAATTAAATATTTGAAAGAAAGTAGTGCTTGACTGGTTGTATCATATTACTTAATAAGGTATGGGTGATCATTTCACATTCTTTTTTTACTTGGAACTAGTACTACATTGGTTAGTGTGCATGGTGTGCTGTGGATAAACCTAGTGGTACGGTGGGCACCATGAGTTTTCAGATCACACCCTCTCAACGTGCTGAATTTTGATTTATTTGTTTTATCTGAGCTGAAACCATGTTAATACAAAATGTGCCAGCACACTGGTCCTCACGCCAATTTTGGTTGTCAACGCCCTGTTAAAAACCACCAGTCTAAGCAGTGTAGAAAAGGCGCCATTCCACGCTTGCCTGGACGAACCTATGCACTGGGTGATTGGGTACCCGTGATCGTCTAGGCGGGGTAGGTGGGTACCTAGGCAGCAGCCAACTGTTGGTGGTGAAAGGAGGCCAGATCCGCCAAGGCAGGGACGTGTGGGGTGACACGGAGGTAATGGTGGGTGTGAGCGGAGTTCGGGGAGGGAGAGAACAGAGCCCAGGAGGGGAGGGGGTAAGGTGTCGTTGGGGGTAGCACGGGACTTGGCTGTTAAATGGGCCTTCTCTTCTTTCTCCCCAATATTGACCACTTATCTCCTTTTTTTTCTCTTTCAAGTATAGAATGTATCAGCCACCGCCTAGGCACGCTAGGGCGCCATTAGGAGGTGGAGGGTGAACGCCAGCTCCTTTTGCAACCTTGAGTCTAAGATAGTATAGTAATGTTCTTTGTAGTAAGGCCAGTCTCAATGGGGGTTTCATAGGCGTTTCATGCACATTAAATTGGGTGCCACATCAGCAAAAGTCCACTTTTTGCATGAAACGCTGAGGAGAGAGAAGGGAAAAGTTTCATCTTGGTGAAACTCTCTTGGCACGAATACTATCTCTGAGTCATGAAATTAAATGCCTATGAAATCACAGAATAAAACTCTCCATTGAGAATAGGGGTTTCATCTAAGTTTCATTTCATTTTATATGACATGGGAGTCTTGGAAACAACGTAATGAAACTCACCATTGTGACTGGCCTAACTATCATCATGGACTAACTGTCAGTCGCTGGATGACCTTAATATACTTCATGTCATGGACTTCCACACTTAAGACAACTTCTGTTAATGCGATTCAACCAATTTTCATAATTTAACCCCTTTTTAATACTAGTGTGGTACAACAGAGAGGCTAAAGAAGCTATTGCATACTCTGGTAGAGGGACGAGAGTTCCTCAACAAGTGGTTATCCATCAAATCTACTTCCTATTTTAAAGCATTTGCCCTTAGTCCATGTTGTTCCTTGCACTATCTTTACTTTGATTTTATTTATCAGATACAGAGCAGTCCTGATAATTTCTTGTTTTCTCTCGTCATGTTTCCTATGCAGCAGTGTAAACAATTTAAGCCCCTTCTCATCGGTATCTACCCCAAGGAAGCGTGTGAAAAGTAGATGGGAGCCTGTTGTGGATGAAAATGTTACCAATAAGGTGGAACAAATAGCAAAAGGACTGATCAGCAGTAATGTCCACAGTACTTTGGACCCTAAAACTAGAACGGTAAGCATTAATCTGTTGGCCATACTGGTGGAACAGACTTCTAAGTATCCACAATGAAATGCTTTTATCACTAGACTTGGTATTCCAAACTTGTTTTTTGCTCGTCATAATATTAGCCAAATCCTGTGCAGGGTAGCAGTTGGGATCATGGGAAATTTCTCCAGCCTCATCAAGTACCTTCAAATAATAAAGTCAATCAGAGGCCTGCCAAGAAGCAAAAAATGGGTGGTAATTTGACTCAAATACAGAATGGAAGTGCTTCAAGTGACAGTGAGAAGGAACATGATCTAACCAAATATTATGCCAGTGCAACTGCACTAGCAAACTCGCCTGAGGAAAAGAAACGTAGGGAGCATAGATCCAAGCGTTTTGAAAAGAATAAAGATTCATCATCAAAATCAAGAAATACTTCTGCAAATAATGATGCTATGGCTCGTGCAAGAAGGGCAATTTCATCTTTTCGTAATAGAACCTATGAAGAAGGCACATTGGCTGTTGAGGATATGGATTGGGATGCACTGACAGTCAAAGGAACATGTCAGGAAATTGAGAAAGACTATCTACGACTTACGGACGTACCTGAGCCTGCCAAAGTAACGACACTCACCAATTGTCTTACTCTACTCTAGATTCAAAGGGTCACTGATGTTGACCCACTAAGTTGATAGTTTCTGCTTGATCCTTCTACTGTTTGCTTGACTCTGAGTATTTCATTTGCAGGTAAGGCCAGAAGATGTCCTGGAGAAGGCCCTTACAATGGTTGAAACATCACAAAAAGAATTATTTTTACAAGTGTGGTCAACTAAAATCTATCCGCCAAGATCTTACAGTTCAGAGAATCCAGAATGAACTGACTGTAAAGGTTGTTTCCAGTTCTACATGGCATCCTGCATTCTATAGCGCATTTAGTAGAGAAACAAATACTGTCTATTTTACTTACTACTGTCAACTAATTAAGAAGACATTACTCTCCGTTCCAAAAAGAGTTCACATCTCGCTTTTTGAGGAGTCAACTAATCCCAAGTTTGACAAATTATATACAAAAAATTACTATATTTATGATACAGAATAAGTGTCATCAAATTAATCATGTAATATATTATTTTCTATAAATCTAGTTGAACTTGAATTTGATTGACTCCTCAAAAAGCAAGCTGTGCATTCTTTTTGGGATTGGGGAGACGGTACACTTGATAATATTCATGTGCAGCCTTAGTTTAGTAATCTGCTACGATGTCATAACAATTAGATAGCTTATTTTCAGGTATATGAAACCCATGCCCGACTAGCTATGCAAGCTGGTGATTTACCTGAATTTAACCAGGTAATGATTTCTTTCTACTTGATTAGCATTTTGAAATAGAAATATAAAATATTTGTACAAATGAACTAGAATGTTGATCCTTTTGTACCTGCTCAATCCCAATTTAGTTTATGAATAGGTTTGGCTTTGCTTTTCTATTGGCTTACTCAAATGTTATTATAATATAATAGTTACAGGGTTGTGTAAACTGGTTTATTTCTGGTCTTGGTCATTCTGATCACTGCTAATCTGCTACTGAATCAGGAAAGCTGAATGCCATTAAAAATTGTTGCTCATAGAACTCTCAGTTGGAAAATACAACCCAGAACGCTAGAAATCTACACTGGTGCTTCATGATTGTCATCTTATTAACTATTTCTGTGTCAATAACTATTGCAGTGCCAGTCACAACTGAAGAGGCTATATGCACAAGGAATCAAGGGTTGCTATTTTGAATTTTCTGCTTACAATTTGTTGTGTGTCATGCTACACTCTAATAATAAACGAGACTTGCTGTCATCAATTGCAAGGTATTATGTTGTAATTGTAATTGATATCTTTTTTTTTTTCAGCCTATCAAAAGAAGTGGATTGTAATTTTTTTTTATTTCAGCCTATCAAAAGAAGTGGATTGTAATTTTTTTTTTTATTTCAGCCTATCAAAAGAAGTGGATTGTAATTGATATCTTTTCTTTTTCAGCTTATCAAAAGAGGCCAAACAAGATGCAGCTGTTAAGCATGCCCTTGCAGTTCATGCTTCTGTTTCATCTGGCAATTATGTTCTATTTTTCAAATTATATAAGAAGGCGCCCAATTTGAACTCATGTCTCATGGGTAAAGAGCAATCACTTAAATTGTACTTTTTCTTGGAAGAGGTTTCTGGTGCTGTAACCATTCTCATTAACAGATCTCTATGTGGAGCGGATGCGATTTGAAGCGATGAAATGCATGTCTAAGTCATATCGCCCAACTCTACCTATGGGATATGTAGCACAGATTTTGGGGTTCTTGAGAACAGAGACTGAAGGCTGTGCAATCGATGGGGATGATGGATTAAAAGAATGCGAAAAATGGTTGAAAGCGCATGGGACAGTTCTTTCAGAAGATAACAGTGGGGAATTGCAGATAGATATGAAGGTATCGACTCCCTCAGTATTTTTTTTTTTGGTGCTATTTAAGTACAGTTAAATCTCATCTATCTAAAGACAATAGGAGGGTGCTAACGGTTTGGCGGTGAATCTCCAGTTAGGATAAATAGACATGTTTCCTTGAGTAAAGCACTACACACAGCTCCAGTAAAACGATCTGCTTGATCTTGATTATGCTAACATGCACGCTCTGATAGTTGGATTCCTTCTCTGACTCCTGTCAGTTCGCAAAGAATTATTTAACAGTGGTGATAAAGTATTTCTCTGAAAATACTACTAGCAATAATAACCTGTCATCATTCAATCTAGTTGCCTTCTATACATTTAACGTGCAAGTTTTATTTTTCTTTCTTGTATATTTCTGCACAGGCTTCTTCTTCTACACTTTACATGCCAGAGCCAGAGGACGCGGTTGCACATGGTGATGCTTCACTTGCTGTTGAAAACTTTTTGGCACGGACTGAAGGACATGGTAAAGGTGCAGCAGCGATGGACCAACGGTGGATACTCCATAGTAGTATTGGTGCTCCTGTGGCAGTCATGCTGAATTGCTGAGGTGTGGACGTACTGCACTTGCTGCTGTGGCAGTCGTGCTGAGGTGTGGACGCACTGCACTTCTCCCATAGAAATTACAACAGCGGGGGCATGAAATGGAGCTGCCCAACGATGCTCGTGGAGCAGCTAGAGAGTCGGAACAACCGAACAAGGATGTGGTCATCTGGTTCTGGCATTTGCTCTAACTGATCCAGTCATCGACATTTACTCAAATTGATCCAATCATCTAGACTTGCACCAGTATGACCTTTATTGAGAAGTCATTACCTGGACCTCAGCAAGTTTTTGTGTCGTGGTGGTGTTGTAGTTGGTTTACTCACCCGGGTTACCCCTAACTTGGCATTAAGTGTACAAAATATTGTGAAAAGCAACGACAGGTTTGAAGCATACACATGTTTTCCGGGGGTCATTTTTTCTGGCTGCCCCTTTCTCTGTGAAGATTGTAAAGGATTTTTTTTTCACATATAAATTTGTTTTCCTATCCCATAGAAATATATATGCTAATACCCTTATAATATCTCGAGACAAACTGTATACTGATATTCTGATACTAAATACTTCATACGTACTGTGATAGACTGAAATGACTTGTTATACATTATGATTTTGTCTGCCGAGTGCACTGGTCAGGTCTTGTTTTTCTAGTCAAGATAAAACTGCCAATGTTCAGCCGTGCGCTAGCAGACGGAGCCCTCCTGAATCCTGATGATTAGTTTCTGCTTGTTTCAGTTTATTCGCTCACATAACACTGTTAAAACAGTCAAGATCAGTCAGGCGAGCAGTGCAACCATCCTGAATCCTGATGTATAAGGCCAGGCGAGCTGGCAATGTTAGGCGCCGACCAGTTGGGTGTAACATCGCGCCGACCACTCCTTTGGTGGGCTGGCCCAAGGCCTGCTTCGGGGGAGCGACGATGCGAGGGCGACGGCGGGTTCGGCCGGCGGTGAGCGAGGCGGCGGGGGTGCCGCCGAGCCGGGCCAGAGCAGGACCCAATCGGTCGGGTATGGGTAGGCGGCAGGGGCGGGAGGTCGTCCATGGCGGCGGTGTTCGACCTCGGAGCGGCGGCGAGAATGGCGGCTAGGGTTTCAGCGGGGAGAAGAAGAAATGGGGAAGGGGAGTAGGCAGACGCCGCCGCCGGCGGGGGCAGAGGCGGTGGCGGCGGGGGGCAAGTGCGTCGGGAGGAAGAAGATGAAGGAGGCGCCGTGGTGGGCCTAAAAGTGGTCGGCGCCTAACACCCCAGGCGAGCAGGGCATGCCTGGTTTCATAGGGAAGCCAAGCCCCTTGGCAGTTCGCACGGTGAGCTGCATCCCAGCCCAGGTGCCATGCGACTTGGCCAGCCTTCCATCTCCACCCCAGGCCTCCAAAGCCCAACGTGGTTGTTGCCTGGCCCAGGACAACCTTTGCCAGCTCCGAAACCAAACAGAAACAAGACAAGGGCAGCAGGCCTTGTACGTCACGATCTGCGTACTGCTTGTCCCGCCACCCGAGGCCGGTGAGACGTCCCGACTCCACGCCGCTGCCGACTCCCGACTCCGAATACCGCTGCCGCCGGAGACGAGCGCCGCCACTGCTTGCACCAATCCAGGTACGCTGCCCCCTATCTCCTCCTCCTCGTTCCCCGTCTTGCTTGGGTGCCTCGTCATTGCCTCCCCCCATCTCCTTGGCCTCCTCCCCATCTCTCTGTCCTCTTGTCCAATCATCCCCTTCTTGCTAGGGTTTTGAGTTTTCTACAAGCACCAGTTGCATCTCTCCACCCTCGTCCCCTTCCTCCACAGACCGTGCTGGCCTACTGAACCAACCATTAGAGATGGTTTTGTGAGTTCTTGATATGTTCTTGGATGCGTTGTGCTCCAAGGTGAACAAAACTCACTTCGGAATCTGGTGTCTTCAAGGTGAAGGAAACTGAATTACCTGCTTGATCTTCTGGTATTTAGTACTTAACTGTTATTTGTTCTTGGATATTAGACTTAACAAACCACCCCAACATTGATGATTTTGCTCATTTGACAAAGGAAAATACTGTGTGGTAACAGCTACATCCCTTTATCAGTTCTGTGAATGTGTCATTTTCCACCTGCAGTAATCCAAATGTTGTCTGCTATAATGTTTTTGTGAATGTATCATTTATTTATTTCACCCTTGGCAGTATCATGTACACATGTCATGCACTCATGCTTCTTGTGCCACAATCTTTCATATTGCAAGTGTTGAGCATTGTATTTTTCTAATTAAATCTTTTGGTAAGTTGCAATCGTATGAACATGATGTGTATGCACGTATGCTGTTCAAAATAAACCCTGACATATGACCTATATGTAGGTTGATCCAGGCAGCATGTATATGTGCATTTTGTCGTATAAACTATTTGAATTATTCATGCAGCTCTAAGTTATTCGTTCCTTGAGAAGAAAATAAATACAGTAATAAAACATCGAGAGCAACACTGTGGTGTTTCTTGCCACAGAACCATTCCATGTCAATCCAAGTCATCCCGAATAATTAACTTCGGCAGTGGTTTAAACCCTCACGGTGGAAGGGGATGGGTGGCAGGGAGGGATCAACACAATCCTCCCATGGGTCATTTCTCTCAAGAACGTAACCCCACATGCCAAACGAAGCCTTAAGTGTTTTTTTATCTCTCTCTGGCTGATTGTACTGTTGATACAAGGGGTCAGGTCAATCCTTTTTTCCTATAAAACACTCTATAAGTAGGTGTGCAACATTGCTGCTGCTGGGTTATCGACACATTGGACGTTGAGCATAAATGTACAAATCAGAACTTTAGCAGGTCATAGGACAAAACTTTGCCCCTGTTGATGCCATCAGGTTAATAAATTTCTCTGTATCAATCAGATACCACAGCTAAGGAAATTTTCACAAATTCACGCCCCCAGTTGCACTTTGAAATTGCAATGCGCTTTGTAATTCATTGTATCAAGAATAGTCACATGGTAATTCACTAGAGATACACGATAAATTTAACTGTGTTCTGTTTCTACCATTGGACAAACTGATGAAATCTCTCTGGTTTCTATTCAGGGCTTGAAGTGGACGCTACTGCTGCAGCCATGAGCACCATGAAGTTTTGCCGCGAGTGGTATGCACCCTTCTACATCGATCATCTTCCTCTCCCTTGCATTAGATTGGTCATACAGTTAATTGATTTTGGATGGACGTGCAGCAACAACATCCTGTACCCCAAGGAAGACAGAGACAGGCGCACCCTATTCTTCGCATGTCGCAACTGTGAGCACCAGGTACAGCTCAGTCAACCTCTATCCTTGTTCCACCAACAAATCCAATCCAATCTTTTTGCTGTACCCCTCATCAATGCATCACTACAAGAATGGTGTTTGGGCACAGCACTTGGATGATGGGGTTCGAATGAGCACTAAAAATGGGTGCTGTTCCCTTTTTTTTCCCAAATTCCAAGATTTTGGTAGGGTCATGCCAATGCTATGTGTGCCCTTCATTTGCATCTCTGGCTACTTAATTCCCTTATTTATTTCATGTATGCATAGCACAAATTAAACATAACTGTAACAGGAATACGATTATCCTGTCCACTTCGCCCCCAAAAAAAGATTATCTTGTCCACACCGAAAAGTATTACACTTGTCCTATGATTTTATTTGTATCTGTGTTTAATGAATGGTGAATTGAATAATTTGGCATCTAAGTTAACAGTACTATTCCTGGTCCGATTCAGGAGGTCTCTGACAATAACTGCGTCTATCGGAATGAGGTGCACCACACTGCTGGGGAGCAAACTCAGGTCTTGCAGGATGTAGCTTCTGACCCAACTCTTCCCAGAACCAAGACTGTCCGCTGCACTGCCTGTGGGCATGGAGAGGCTGTTTTCTTCCAGGTTTTTTTCTCTTGGTTTGCCTGGTCGCATTTTTATGGGTTTCATTTTCATGTGATATTTCTATGCAATCTGAATGACTTGTTAAACGAAATAGTATGCAAAAATTCTGCACCGTGTTAAGGTTAACGTTGGATATTGCATCCCCCCTTTTTTTGGCAGTACCTGTCCTATATATGGAAGCCTGCATCTATATCCCCGACATGAACATATCCTAATTCACAAGTCAGGAGTCAGTTCCCAAGAAAATGTGGCCTTATATTATTCTTTTGTGCCAGAATAAGGGTTCTCTTTTGTGTCTCTTTGCATGTCTCTTACTGTATTATTCAAAATTTCTGCATCTGCAGTTAAGCGCTATTTATATTTCAATAGCAATTGATGGCACTGGTCCTGCTTAAATGTTTTGAGACAATCTTAAGCGTTTTCATCACTTGCAGGCCACGGCAAGAGGGGAGGAGGGGATGACCCTGTTCTTCGTGTGCTGCAGCCCAGACTGTGGTAATCGATGGAGGGAATGATGCAATGAAATTTTGGCGAGAATAGTTGTTCCATCATAGCTTGGAACTGAACTTGTTTTGTGATTTGTTGGAACTATGTATTTTGGCGTCCTGGAAGATCTCAAGAATAATGAGAGAATGTTTTTCCAATATTTTACTTATTCATTATTCAGAATGTCATACGTGGCTGCATTATATAGTTTCAATATGCCTGCTATAAGTATATTGTGCTTGTACTTTAGGCCACTGCATAGCTGCGATTTGACCCTGGGTCTTAGACAAGGTTGTTGCACGCCTGTGCCATCAAAGATTTTATTCTGACATATTTATAACACAATACAAGAGCGAGGAGCCTCAGTACTTTCTCCTTTGCATTCGTTGCTTTTGATTAGGCCCACTCATCAATGAGATCCTGCCTTGATTCTACCCTTAATTTTTCGGGAGTTTTCGGATTCCTGTTTGTGTAGTACAGTACTAGAAGTTGTTAGTGGCTTGAAACTGAATCATCCAACCTGTGTTGTCAATCAGCAACCAGCAATGCCAAAAAGAAAAGCTGGACAGTGATGCACTACCAATGCAAAGCAGTGTGTCCCAGCCATTTCACATGCTCAGCTAGTCAGCTAGTTTTCCTGCCTCAATCATGCCATTGTGTGTATGTGTGACCATAGTTTACCATGAGACAACGCTAGTATCTGACCAAGACTCTACACGCATGTAAAGGTTTGCAGCAAAGTATTGCAGAATTCAAAAAGATTTAGGACAAGGTAGGCAGGAAAAGGAACGAAGTCAAATGTGCCAAAGTGACTAAGACGGCTCACCACAAAATGTGCCGAAACAGGAGTCGGTGCTGCTGATGGCATTGCAAGCAAGAAAAAAATTCGAGAACATGGTGGTATAAGCTAAGTAATCTGTGTTTCATCAGTAAAATACTAAAATCTACAAGAACAAAACGACTTCACATCCCATCGGTACATACAACACTATGATTTGAAGTATGATCAAGATCACAGGGAGTGAAGATCAAGTGAACGTGGTATTCATGGAGACTCTTGTGAACCATAGCTGCATCTCTTTCATAGCTCGAATTCCTCTTCTCGGAGCACCATCTCCGCAGCCTCTTCCTCATCTTCATCGAGAGAGAAGTAGTGGCTCTTCTCGGCCGGCCTGAATGTGTAGAACATGAAGAGGTAGAAGGCCAGTGTGGCCATCTCTTCTGCCAAGATGCTCACCCACCGGTACTTGTAGCTGGCAACCGTCTTGAGCGCATACACGACGATCCTAGTGAAGTAGAGGTAGCCAATCACGACGACATAGAACTGCCGGAACAGTGTGAGCTTGGAGAGGTTCCTCGCCGCCTTGCCGTCGGTCTTGGACGTCTCCCTGAGCGACCGGATGGACCAGACGACCGGGAAGAGCACCGCGCAGCAGCACACGACGTCCACCAAGATGAAGATCTGATTCCACGTCACCCACCCCTCCATGAAGGGGCCCGTCTCCCCAATGACGGCGGAGGCGATGTTGGCGGTGACCTGGAGCGGGATCACGGCCATGAGCACCTTCTTCTCCCGGTCCTGCAGGACGGGCTTCAAGAACGACCACCCCGTGCCGACCAGCGCGATCACCGCGAAGAGGACGACACCCTTGACGAGCTGGAAGAGGTAGAAGGCCACATCCCAGCCGTGCGGCGTCCCGGTGACGCGGATGTAGTGCTGGTCCTCGGCCGCGGAGAGGCAGTAGAGCAGGCGCGCGACGAGGAGGCCCGACATGAGGTGGTGGATCTGGTGCGCGGACACGCGGTCGCGGGAGAGGGTGAGGTACCCCCAGGCGGCCAGGAACGCGGCGTAGCAGAAGGCGAAGAAGCCGTAGATGGCCGGCAGGGGCGCCTGGCCGACGGGGAGGTAGTCCTTGGAGCCGTCGGCGTTGACGTTGTACATCTCGGTGCGGACGGTCATGGAGACGAGCGCCTCCGGGGCGCAGTTGGCGAAGAAGAGGGTGTACTCGTCGGGGCGGGTGACCGGGAAGGACTTGTTGAAGCGGCCGCCCTTGAGGTTCTTGAAGGTGAAGAGCTTCTTCACGTAGGGGCTGTCGAGCACGCACCCGGTACCGGAGCCGGAGCCGCCGTCGGGGTCCTCGCCGCCGCCGTTGGTCGCCGCGGCGCGCTTCTCCCTTGTGGGCCCCTCCCGCGCCTCGTCGATGGCGTGGAGGAGGGACTCGTCGGAGAGGAGGAAGAAGCCGAGCTGCGCGTTGTCCGGCCGCGCGACGGGGACGAGACGGCGGCGCCAGAGACGATGATCCGGACCGCGCCGGACTTGGAGAAGCCGAACTTCTCGAACATGATGGACGGGCGCGGGTCCTCCCTGAAGGACTCCTTCCTGATCTCGGCCGCCACGGGGACGCCAGGGCTCCCGCGACGACGGCGAGCAGGAGAAGGCGGCGCTGGCGGCCATGGGGGGGGGGAGCGAGCGAGATCTGTGGAGGCGGCGGCGCGGGGGCGGGGGTGGAGGAAGAGGGCGAAATGAGTGGGATTGTGTCGGTTATGGATGAAGCGTCGGAATCGGAAGGAAATCGTTTTGTGGTAGGTGTGGGGGTTCGGATGCACTTTGAGATTGGTGCTAGTGTGGTGGTGTTTGACACTTTTGACTTCGTTGGTCGGGTTGGTGTTTGGCAGCTGACCGGAAACTGGAAAGGAGAGTGACCTGCGTCGGCGTCGTCCAGCTCCAGCTGCTCGGCTCCAAGTACCAACAATTAATCTCAGGCATTTCAAAATGGGACGTTTAACATTCGATTAGATCGAATTGAGGTTATTCCTTTTTGATAAATTTTAGTTTTGATAAGTCAACCACGGTCATTGATTTTGGCTCAATAGCCGAATGTTCGAAATACATTTGGTCACCATTTTATAAGTTTTACATTGCCGCGGCAATAACCGAGCACCAAGCGTCTCCTATTTGCCTGTCCTTCTTTGGCGGCCGCGCTTTCCAAAGCATCGCCTCGTTCCTGCACGCCGAAATGAGCATGCTCCGATCATCCCTGAAAACCGCATTGTCGCGCCTCTTCCAGATATGCAAGCAGCAAAGCATGAGAAACGTGCTGAAGTGCTTGCTAGGGATGTGAGGCGGATGCACAATCTCCCGCAGCTTCTGAATAGGCCAGTCCTGCTGGGTCGGGATTTGCATAGCATCCCAGAACTGAGTCGCCGCATTGCAGCCAAAGATAATGTGAGCAGGAGTCTCTTCCGTAGCGTGGCAAATGTCACAAGAGGCATCAGCGACAATCCCTTTCTTGATCAAGTTGGTCTTGCACTGAATTCTGTCTTGTGAGAGGAGCCAGGGGAAGAACCGGACTCTTGGCGGCGCTCTGTTCTTCCAGACAAAGGACACCCATGGATCATCATCAGAGTTTGCCATCTTGAGGGTCTTGTAGAGCATGGCAGAATCAAGGTCTCCGTTTTTCTTAGATAGTGGACTGAGGCGTCGGTCTTTCTGATTGCTAAAAGTCTGTTGCGAGAGCAAAAGGTCCACCTGTTCGAGTTGTTGCCTTGTTGCCATAGACTGTCGAGGCATCAAGCTTGTGTGGATCGCACCTTGCATTGCTTATCGTACTGTAATCTCTTTCAGGCCGCAGTGGCTAAAGAGCTCAAGGAACCTGTCCACTATCGGATCCTCCCCAGTCCACGCATCGTACCACAACAAGGAGGTAGAGGTACCATCGCCGATGATCACTGTGGTGACTGCTCTGTATATCGGTAGATGTAGCCTCAACATGCCCCAGTGCTGCCCGAATATACTGATGAGGACGAGGATTGCCCAATCGATCGCCCTCAAACTCCATCGTTACTTTTCCTTGATGCACACCAAGTTTACCGTCTGCAGCGCCGTGTAGTAGTTTTTTTTAGATGAGGGGCTGACATAAACGATCGGGGTGAATGGCCCGATTTTGAAAAAAAAAAATATAGGATTGGTGAGCTTATAGGTTTTGACTCGATGTAGTTTTGTGAACACCCAATTTTATAAATGGAAGATGTGTGTCTTAGGGTCAGGCGTTACTGGGCGGCGCACGCCCACTAGCAAGCGTACCGGCGCACATGCGCCAGAACAGCTAGCGGCGCACACGCGCCAGAATAGCTAGCGGCGCACGCGGATACTTGCATGCGCGAGCAGTGAGTTGTTTCTCCTGGAGTTTTCCAATAAATGGACCACAATTTCTCTTTTATTTTTTCGGCTCATATCTATTTCTCATTTCTCTTATCAACTATCATTGGGCTGATTTATCCGGTTTCTCCTGTCAACCATCAATGGGCCACAAAAATTTATTTTTCTACAATCTAAAATTTTCTCTTTAGGAAATGGATTTGTGGGTAAAATAAAAGGGCGGGGGGATGGTTTCACATCCATATAGAAGTGAAAAATACAAAAACATTGTTTTGAAAAACCATAAATATATGTCCATAAAAAATACTTATACTACATTAAAAAAAAAAAATTTCAGAACTTTTCATTTATATATTACACACTTTGTATGACTAGGGTCTTTAAAAAGTTGTACTAATAGTTCAAAAAAATTAAAAAAAAAATAGCCAATTTTGAAAAGACACTTGCCAAAAAACCCATAATCTGGTAGGGGCCTATTTTTTGAAAAGACAATTGCCCCAAAACCATTGCCCTAGGTAAAAGCATACTTTTTGAAAAACACACTTAAACCCAAAACTCATTCTTAAGTAGGGGGCATGCTTTTTTAAATACACTTGCCCCCAAAACCCATTGCCTAGTAGGAGGGCATGATGCTCAAAAAAATACTCGCCCCAAAACCCATTGCCTAGTAAGGGGGCGTGTTTTTCAAAAACACTTTGCCCCAAAAATCCATTGCCTAGTAGGGGCATGTCTTTTTGAAGACACTTGCCCCAAACCCATTGTCTAGTAGGGGCACATGTTTTCATATTTGGTACACAGGACACAAATCTTTGTTTCATATGAGGTGTAACTACTTTGCAGGCATGCTTCAATGACATCCAGGATACTAAGGGAAGCATGAGTACAAATGGAGGAACTGTTTAAAATATATATACATATTTACACTCTTGTATTGTAGGACAGCAGACATATATTTTGGTGGTGTTGTTTTTCGTAAATAAACAAGGATAGGCCACATGAAGTTGTAAAGAAATGAAGTTGGAAAGAAAAGGTGGTATTGCAGAATTGACAATGGCCGAACTTGGTTTTAGTAACAGCATGTTGATGTAAGGAAAAATATATAAAAGCAAGAGTGAGCATTACACTTACACATAGTGAACTGCTCCAGATAAGAGATTGAAAAGCTAATATGTTTATTGAGAAAAATACTGCATGATTTGCTTTTATAACATGCATAAATTATATGATTGAATGGAATGTTGCACCAAAACATCCATGTGGTTCCAATTTTTACATATCGTTTTGCACACAGGAGAAGACAAACAAAATACTATATAAGATCTGGGGATAAACAACAATCTGGAAGCCTTGCCCCTATTATTAATTTCATTCATTGGCCGCCACTAAAATTCCGATCCGCAGTATGTGGTCAGAAATCTTCAGGCAGATAAGTACTGCGGTCAGAAATCTTCATGTTAGCCAGATAAGATTTAACATGCATGTATAAGTCAGTAAAATATGAGGAATATAAGAAAAGATAATCACTAAAGATAACATGTTTGTAGTAAAAAAAACAAGCCAATAAAAGAGAATAGTAGATCTACAACAATAGAGCAAGAACATTCCATGCACCTAGGTGGCAAGCTTAAAGGGTCATCAAAAGTTTTTGTTTTTTCCTATACGAACTGGGCAAACAGTATATGCAGATGATTTTCCCGAGCAACGGAAATAATTGGCAAAGAAAATATTAGTATTGGTATTGGTCTATATTTATGGTGAGTGTCATCACTATGAGTAGTGGACAGATAGGTAGGAAAGTACCTTCAACTCTTGTGCGCCTGAGAGTGGCAAGGACTGAATTTCAGAATTCAGCAGTTGTCTAACTGACTGAATTACAGGCAATGGCTCAATGGAAGTTGCTGACATATCTAAGAAGTCAGAGAAATTAAAATGGAAATCCTTGAGATATTTGTCTTTACTATAGATAAGAAATCAACCGTAGTGTTGAAGACTTCAACTGTGTTAGCCTCAAATGGGGAAAATCACTAAGACCATGCAGTAATAAGGAAAGACATGCATAAGTCCTTGCAACTGTGGGGATCTCTCCTAGTCTTTGGTGTCAAAAAAAAAAAAAAGTTCCTGCAACAGAGAAATGACAACCCAGTTTCATGCCTTCCCCACGGACACGCTCCTGAATCCGAAGCGAGCACCACAGTGTTAGCGCGTGCATGTAGGCCCCCTAAGTATATTGAAGTAAAATGGTGCCTACATGTATTGATATGAAGAGTAAGTGGGCCAAATTAGCAGTAGCCCTCTGATGTTGAAAGCAATTAAACGCCAAACTGATGCATCTGTACAGCATTTTGATGCGAATATTTTAAAGAATTTGTGATAGGTGAAAGTAAAGTACGATGGACTATATTAGTTGCTGTTGTGTGAATAATATGCAGGAAGGTTTATGTGGACATTTATTTGTATTCTCCTCATCTGATAATAAGCTGATCGGGAAAACAATTTTTGAGCAAAGGGACTTGCAGACTTACGTGGCTGTCGATTATTGTTAAGTGTACGTTGGGTGTAGGGAAGTGCATCTGAGCTTTCTGCTAACCCGGAGGAGCTATGCTGTTGCATGACAGAGGCACCAAGCAATGGATCTAGGCGGCGTCGAAAGTGCGATGGTAACCGTCTCTACTGGCCACAGGTCAGGAGGTGCCGCGATTCGTTGTTTCCAGAAACTGCAGGTGGTGTACACCTCATACGTCTCTGTGTACTATTTTGATTGGCATGGTTGTCAGCAGCGGTATGTGCAGCTGCAGGGACACATTTTGAAGGGGTTGTTGCGTGTGAATGAAATGGTAGACCTGGCTATGCACAATAGACAACATAGGTGGTAAAATTTTTACCTTGGTATGGATTGTCGAGACGAACATGACGTCGCCTGTGCCCAGCTTCCATGGTATGATGTGACCTACCAGGTGCGTGGGTATATGCAAACTGAGGTGCAGCAGTAGTCCGGCCATCATAAGCATAAAAGAAATTTAATAATTTGTTATGCATGACCCCCTTTTGCCATCTTCAGAACATGCTATGATGGTCATTTGTATGCACATAGGAAAAGAAAAAGTGAAACGAACATGTAAGAGGGAATATAAGCAGGTGTAATAACTGGCTGCTAAAAATCTTTCAGAACTATATTCAAATGGTTAATTGACTTAGTTCTGGAAGCCAAGGTTCCATGAGAGTTCTGGTACATAGGTTTGGCCCTTGCCTCTTTGCTATTTTGGGAGCCGAAAGAATTGCAATCACTTGAGTTATATGTTCACCAAATTTATTATGTTCAATCATCACTTCGAGGGCAATCTCTCTCTGAAAGCTGTAAATACATGCACAAAGCGATGAGAGCAATGGAAAATACGCATAGATGGCTGGCTGGTATCGGGTACTTTTTCAACTGTAAAACACAAAGGTGAAACTAAGGAAAATACATGCTCTCAATCTGATTTACACCAATATGGCAATAATGCATTTAAATCCATGTTTTTATTTTTTAATCTGGTTTACACCAATATGTCAATAATTCATTTTTTTTTTTCACTTTACTCATGGTCTGTCATTTCATCGAGCACTGGAGGAGGCAACAGTTGGGCTAAGGAATGTGCACTCACATTGCTGATGGGAGAGGGAACTTGGCCACAACGCGCCGGTCCACAACCATGCATGGTGCAGTTTGCTGATTTCTTTTCTCTGCTGTACATCCACATCTTTTAGTTTTACCCCCTTATAAAGTGATCTTTGTTATAGCCCAGATTACTGCATTTGAATTGTTTTCTAAGCGAACATTTGAAGGCACCAAACACATCAGCATGCTTTCCTTCATCAGGTTAGCGTGGTTTATTCTACATGTTTCAGTTTCAATTATGCCATTTGCAGACTGAAGTGCGTGCTAATTAACACCTTTCAGCAGGAAGGCTGTTGCCCGACCTCAGAATGCTTTGGGAAGGAGAAAAAAAACGTAACACATGAACAAATCTGAGATTAGGAGTGGGTACCTGGTAGCGGCGGCGGGCGGGAGTGGGCCTCAGGTGGCCGGCATTGGTGCTGCTCACTGGGGGGCTTGGAGGTTGTGGGCGTTCGTCACGTACGGGAGGCGGTGGGGAGGCTCGCTGTGGCGGCGGCGGCGGGGGCGTCGCTGCGTTGGTCGTGGCGGCGCGGGATCTGCTGGCGTTGCTGAGGGGGGGGGAGGGGGTGGTAGAGCGGCGCGCGGTGGCCGTGCGTAGGGAGGCGGCGGCCGGGAGTAAGGGGGGCGTCGTGGCTGGGAGGACGGGAGGAGTGGAGCCTGGAGGTAAGGGAAGGTGTCGAAGGATGTGGAAGCGATACACGCGTGCGGTGGGGAAGAGTTTGACTGGGATCGGACGGCAGGGAGGGGCTACTGTAGTTTATACAGTGTTTTGAGTCTATGTTCGGAAGTTGGAGGATCTACGACTTTAAGGGTAGAGTTTAGATATGGCCAATTAGTTGCTGCTGCACGCTGGTACAATTTCGGCTCTGATGTTTGTCTTTTTGCCTTATGAGGCCAATTAGTTGCTGCTGCACGCTGGTAATTTCGGCCCTGATATTTGTCGTTTTGCCTTATGAGGGTCCTTAAAACGTACTACGTGTTGATTGAACTAGTCATTCCTTAAGGATAGAGTGTCTGTGGGAGTTGGCTGAGCCTGAGCCTAGGTCACCATCAAGATGTCGTTCTGGAACTAACGAGTACTTATTTCATTGCAATCAAGTACTCCCTCCGTTTCTACAATACTTTGCAATTATTTGACTCATATAAACCGGTTTTGGCCCTCTCGCCTTATTCAACTTTTTTTTAATAAATATTACCATTTTTGTTATGACTTATTACATCACTAAAAGATATTGTAATCTTTGTTTTGTTTGTTTTATAATTTACATATAAAATTTGAATAAGGCGAGGCGTCAAACACGCTTTATATGAGTCAAAAAATTGCGCGGATCGTGGAATCGAGTGAGTACTCAACAACTGTGTTCGGCGTTCGATCAAATCGCGTTTTCAGGAGTACAGTGGCAAATGTGGGCACCTCACGTCCTCACCTGTTCGGCAGAGCTTTCCTTTTCAGATTGTGTGCCCGCCCTTCCCTTTTGTGCAGTCTGGAATGGGCACCTCAAGTGCCCTGCCTGCATTGGTACGCTATCTCGCGGCCTCAGGAGGTCGGCTCTCGAAAGTTCCCGCTTATAGCCAGCCAATCCAGTCTCCATCAAGTGATGAACCATCTATCCTGATCCAGCTAGTTTTTTTTTTCGCGTGACATGCAGCAGCAACATCCCTGGCCACATGACATGGTAGTAGTGGTACTACTACGACGACAGTGACCACCACCACCACCACCGGATGATTCTGCCTTCACCTGGAAGCACCGATCGAGCGAGGTCGCGCGTAAGCACACGGTTGCTTCAAGGCACCCACCGCAGTTTCTGACGGGCGCGGCCGCCGCGTATAGTAAATGCCGGAAACGGGACGGAAATGACCTGCGCGCGTACGAAATGCCCGACCCGTGAAAGCAACCGCCTCTCACCATTTTTTTTCTGGGTGGAGGAGGTCAGGCATATTCGCACGGACTATACCGGAAATATGCCCTTTCTTGACAAACGGGAGAAACCGAACCGTGCAGGGCAAAGAAATCTGCACGCCGTTTATCCTCGTCATCGCACACGCCGCATGCACATGCACCAAGGGGACGACGACTTGTAGCCTTGACCTCTGGCCTCTCGCCTCTGGCTCTGGATGCAGGGCCAGTGCGTGCGGTCCATCGTCTACCGAGACTGCCCTCGTGTTTGTGTGTACATCTAAGCTAACTACATTTACATTGATCCTGTCCCTTGTATTGTCTCATCTTATTCCAGCTTATTTAAATTAGCCACCAGCACCCGTCAATAGAACAAGCAAAATTAACTCATCCTTGTTCCGCAAAAAAAAAAAAAAAAAGGCAAAAAAAAAAAAAAAAAAAACTCATCCTTGTACACTGCTGGGACACTAGGCGAAAGCTAAGATCCTGGTTTGGATAAAAAAAGATACTTAGGGGTTGTTTGGTTTGCCTCCGCACGCCACACGTAACTTTGGGCCGTCACACCGACCGGGAGGGTGTTTGGTTCTCAACGGCAAATGGCCCCACGTAACTTTTGCTTGTTTTTTTCTCTATGTATGTCGCCTAGCACATAATACCTATGGCTGTGGCGGGGTGTGGCGAAGATTTCGCCGCCGCCGCCGCCATAAACTGCGGCATGGTGAACTGTGGCTGCGATCCAAGCATGCCCTTAGTCTCGCAAAAAAGATAATTAGCCTCACAAACAGGGCCTTACCTTTCTGGATTGAAACATGTCTACCTAGATCCAAAGAGGTAATAGTTAGTTGCAAAAATTAGATATTTAGACCCAAAAAGGTCTAGCTTATAGTTTAGCTCAAATGTTAATCGAAATACCAAACTAACAACTATTCACTAGTTTTTTTTTTTTTTTTTGAGAATTACACAAGACAACGTAGACACTCATAACACGCCGCCGCACACTCACCCCTATGAACACACGTAAAACCCTTATGAGCACCTCCAGGGAGGGCTGGGCAACAAAAAAACTAATTGAAAGCAACTAATATTCGTTGTCGACTTGATCCAGTAGCAGCTAAATGGATCTAAATGGGACCTATACTACCGTATGAAATGAAATTGGACTATTGGAGGGTGACATTGTCATTTCGGCCAAACAATAAATACGAGTAGCTAGACGCAGCTCGCTCCACAGCAGCAATGGCAGCTTCACTATATCCATCCATCACTGCAGTACCAGTAATTAATAATAATAACGTAATTAAAGTAGGGAACATCATGTTTTCATGTCGTGAGCTTAACTACCAAAGTCACGAGCGTGCGACGTGTCAATGGGCCCCACGTCGCGGCGTAAATTTCACCGGGCCCACCGCAGCAGCGTCACATGATCGGAATTTCCACGGTCTTTTCAGGGCTCCTTTAAAACCCGTGAAAGAGAAAATTCGCCACGCATCGCCAGAATGCCACCTGCATGTAGCGGCATTTTAATCCGGTCCCCGAGCTATCAACCACCCGCATTCAATCTAGCCGATGGCACGTGGGCCCGGACGCTCACGTGGCCCACATGTAAGCGAGCCAACCGTCCAGCCGGCTCGCCAGGCGCGGGTGGGAGATGTCCCATGTGCGCTGCTCGTCAAGGCTCGCCTGCGCCGCTGCGCGTGCGAATGGAGGTGGGAGGGGATCACCTATATATAAATTCCTCCCCCAACGGCCGGCTGTCCCCAAATCCAATTCCGACCTCGCCATCGACGACGGAGGCGGCTGGCGGCGTCGCGGCGGGGCAGGGCGGGGCGGAGCGGGCGGCGCCTCTGAAGTTTTCAGAAGCTTGTGTCCCACGGCCGAGCCCAAAATAAGACGGCCGGATTAGGCCGAGTCCAATCGCGCGCACGGTTTGGCTGTGAGTCCCAGCTACCTCTCCGTCGTTGGGATCCGATTCGATTTCGTCGACAATCCCCATTTCTCCGGTGAGAATTCGGGCTCCTTTTATTATTTGCGTCTAGATTCCGCTGATGTTCGCTCCCAAATTAGTCTGTCTTTATTATCCTTTAAATTTTTTTATTAGGACTTTTGTAGAATTTGCTCCGCTTGGGAGCAGCCGCTGCCGCTCTCCTTGCTCGGTGTTACCCCCAATCGACAGAATAATTTAGCTAATCCATCAGTTAGGGTCTGGGAATGCTCCACCAAACTTAAATTTCATATAAACTTCGTTCGAATATTCTGGAACTTGCCTACGAGCTGTATTTTTATAGATTTTGTATTGCCTAAATGCTGGGAAGTCGCTGAGAAAGCAATTTCACGCATCGGGCAACTAGGGTTTGAAAATCCTTTTTTGTTTGTAGAGTTTCTGGTTTTCCCCTACTGAAATTCCTTCGTTGGTATCCATCAATTACAGAATCGATGTGGAGATTGCACGAATCGAGCAACCAAGGTCTGGACTGACGAGTGTTTGGTACTTGGTGATCGAGGAGTGCTACTGCAGATATGAACGTGGTGGGAAGGGTTGGGTCCGTGCTCTCGCAGGGAGTCTACTCCGTTGCAACCCCCTTCCACCCGTTTGGTGGTGCGGTTGACATCATCGCAGTTGAGCAGCCTGATGGTTCATACCGCACCACACCATGGTATGTCCGGTTTGGGAAGTTCCAGGGCGTGCTCAAGGGTGCTGAGAAGGTCGTCACCATCACAGTCAATGGCGTAGAAGCTAACTTTCACATGCAGCTTGACAACTCCGGCCAAGCTTATTTCATGCGTGAGCTTGCGCCTGGTGGTCAAGATTCTGGAACAAGTTCAGAAGAAGAAGCTGTCAATGAGCCTGAACCTCCAGCACGTAGTAAGAGTGATGGGGACCTTTACATTGGTCCTAGTGACAGACTGGGTAGCCAAGAGCTAGATGTGGAGCATCAAGAGAAGCAAACTAGAGATGAGTTTGAGTCATATGATGGTTATGGTAGGTTAGAGGAATCAGAAGATTTGACAACCCAAGCTGATGGGGGAGGAAATTCAGAGGTGGTTCTAGTTAGTGTGGATGGACATGTGCTCACTGCGCCTATTTCTAAAACAGAGGAGGGTATGGAGGATGTGCAGTTAAGTGACCCTCAGTTCCATTTGGGACCTGGGCAGAGCTCTAGTGGGGACTTCGCACGCAGTGGTGAAGTCTGGGATGCTGGCATTTTAGATGATTTATACATATCACAGGAAAAGGTAAAGTTTAATTCTGGACATCAGTCAGAGGTTTTAATAGAGAATGGAGATGTACCAGTTGAGAAGGATGAGTCACATCACATCTCAGTTGACAAAGACGAAGCACATGTGTCGGTCAATGATGATGAAGTTCATGCTGTGTCTACAAATGATGATGAAGCTCATGCTGTGTCTACAAATGAAAATGATGAGGTTCAGGATGTGTCAAAGTCAAGGAACAGCGATATGGTTTGTCAAACCATGACCAGTGAAGGTGAGTCTCATGCTATTTTAGGGGACATAGACGATGAGTCACATCACATCTCAATCGACAAAGACGAAGTACATGTGTCGTCAAATGAAGATGGAGTTCATGCTGTGTCGTCAAATGAAGATGGAGTTCATGCTGTTTCTACAAATGAGGGTGAAGCTCATGCTGTGCCTACAAATGAAGACGTGATTCAGGATGTGTCAAGGTCAGGGAGCAGTGATGTGGTTTGTCAAACCATGACCAGTGAAGTTGAGTCTTGTGGTAATTTAGGGGACAAAGATGTGGGCTATCAAACCTCGACCAGGGAGGATGACTCTTCTGGTATTTCAGGGGACAATGTTGTGGGTTATCAACCCTTGACCTCTGAACATAAAGCTCATGATACACTAGAGAACAATGATGAGGATCAACTACCCCTTGACTAATGAAGATGAATCTTGTGATGTGCCACTGCTTGAAAAAGCCAAGGATTGCAACTCCCCAACTAACAAGGATGAGGTTTGTGATCTCAATAATGAGGATACTGAGTTGGAGGATACTGGTGCTAGTTTTGGTAAAAATGAGGCTTTCCAGAGCTGCTTGGATCTGACATCACAAATAGATGACGGGGATTCAGGAAATGAACTATTTTCTCCTGGATCTGATTATCAGAGGGATTCTGAGCTTAGTCTGGGTAACTGTTCTGTTGCTGAAACAGATCTGGAGGAAGTTGAAACTAAAACCGCTTACTGTGGTCAGTATGGTCCCTTACAGGAGGGAGTGGATGTTTCAACATTTACCTCAGAAGTTGATAAGATTCAAAACAAAGAGAGTTCTTCTCCTGAAGGAGATTCTCATGGTAGGGACAAGGAAATTGCCTCTGAAACTGAGGCTGCTGAATCTGATGGTTTGCAGGCATCCATGGTTACCAGTGGTAAAGACAAACTGGGGAGCATTCCAGAGCACCCAGAAGTTGAAGAAGAACAGAATAAAGAAGAGCATTCTCGATCACAGAAGGGCTTGGGTAAGCACGTGTCAGGTTTCATATTATTCCTGTTTCCCTAAAGCTAAAGGTAACTTCTCATTATTCTGCTTTGATGTGCACTTGCAGAGGTTGAGATTTCTCTTTGTGGGAACATGTTACGGCCAGGAATGGGTCGAGAATCTGCCGAGGAAGCGTTTCAACAGCATCTTGTCCATGAGGAGGATTTCAAATCATCTGGGTCAACAATAATAAAAAATGCAAACCTTATTGTCAAAGTTGACAATAATTATTTCCCCTGGAGTAAAGTTTCTCATGTTATTCTTGGGAAGGCTGTATTTGGTTCAAAGTTCTCCATAGAACCCACTGATGCTATTCGGTTGAACATCAGGAAACACCCAATTCAAGAGAAGACTCTTTAGAATGTCTCCATCAAGCCGGAGATGGAGGCTTTGGCTCAATCCCTTTAGGATAACAAGATCCCTTCAACGTAGTAACAGTGATTCTTCTGAAGATATTTTCCTTGACTCGGAGTCTGTTTTGAGTCCAATGGATGAGCAAACTCTTGAGAACAGCAAAAGCCATTCACCTCGGAAGCAATTGCATTTAACTTTGATTCCCACAAGTGAACAGGTAGCATCTTTAAATCTGAAGGAGGGCCAAAATTTGGTGACCTTCAGCTTCTCCACCAGAGTTCTTGGGAAGCAACAGGTTTATACCTCTATTTCTTACCTATTTCATACTTCTGATTTAGGATGTGTAATAAATTTTAATCTTTTGTTAGGTTGATGCACATATTTACTTGTGGAAATGGAACGCTAAAATTGTGATATCTGATGTGGATGGCACCATAACGAGGTAATGTTCATAGTTTATCCACTCCTGTATGCTTCTACCGCCCTTTGCTTGAGTACCTTACAAACATCAGTTGGTATAATGGGCTTTCTGGTTAAGTATAGACTACTTCAGATTTATGCTTTGGTGAAGATATCAGGAAGTTGAATGGTTACTTACCTTCATCTGGTGGATGTAATGTCAGGGGCCATGCCTTGTTTGATTACTAGCGATTTAGTCTTTTATTTCTCATTAAGTTGGACTGTCCCATGGCCTGTTGTTTGTTGGTTGATGAATTTCCGACAATCCCTTCATATCTGAAAGACTGAAACTATCATCAAGCGAATCAAGGTGCCTGGGGGTTTGGGACTATACACTATAGCACAACTGACTAAATCCAACATCATGTTGTAGGAAATTTTGTTTACCACATCTTCCTCTGCAGTGGGTTGTTGATACACATGCTTTCTGCTGTGATGGCCAAAAGTGTTAAATGTGGTTACTTAATGTTACATTTTCAGGTCTGATGTGTTGGGTCAGGTTATGCCTTTGGTTGGGCGAGATTGGAGTCACTCTGGTGTTGCTCGACTTTTTTCAGCAATAAAGGTTTGACGATTTTCTTAAAGATTCTATTTTCTGTTTTTATTGCCTTTGTGGGGTTGTGCTTATGTCTAGGGTACTTTTATTTCTCAACCAGGAAAACGGTTATCAACTACTATTCCTTAGTGCTAGAGCAATTGTTCAGGCATACCTCACGAAGAACTTCCTCTTCAATCTTAAACAGGTAAAATAACAATTTTCTAGCACATTGTTTTCTAATCTTTACTGATATAGGCATTTGTGGGGGTATGGCAAAAGGCAAAGTGGTCTTGCTTGAATTTCACATAATTTCAATATGCCTGCAGAGGCAAACTTCATCCAGTTTATAAGTGGCGTTTTTCTCCAATTTTGCAGGATGGGAAAGCACTACCCAATGGACCTGTTGTAATTTCACCTGATGGCTTGTTTCCTTCACTCTACCGAGAAGGTAACATTTTGTTGGCAGTTAGTTGTATCCTGACATATTTGTTCACTATTGACTTAGGCCAATTTGATTTGCCATATCAACTGACTGTTCTTTTCCTAGCATGATCAGCAGTAATTCGGCTTTTGGCTTCGTAGAAAATCAGCTGTTAATGGCTTGAATAATGCTTTGTTACTGATTTTAAGCATGACCTAACATTCCTCTGTTTTTTCAGCTGTTAATGGCTTGAATAATGCTTTGTTACTGATTTTAAGCATGACCTAACATTCCTCTGTTTTTTCTTAGTTATACGGAGAGCCCCACATGAATTCAAGATTGCATGTCTGGAGGTATTTTTCTTTTCCAATTTTTAGTTTTATGCTCTGGCACAATTCTTTTCTAAAACTCTGCAGCAGTTAGATGATTGGTGTGTTAAATTCATGGAAGTTTTGTTGTCTGGCAGGACATTAAGGCACTCTTCCCTTCTGATTACAATCCATTTTATGCTGGGTTTGGCAACAGAGACACTGACGAGCTCAGTTACAAGAAGATGGGAATACCTAAAGGCAAGATTTTTATCATCAACCCAAAGGTATCTCTATTACACGACATCGTAAACATTAGTATTGTGTTTAACTGTTTATATAAAGCCTATTAAATCACGTCCCATGGGGTTGCAGGGTGAAGTGGCTGTCAACAGTTCTGTCGATGTGAAGTCTTATACCTCCTTACATACCCTTGTCAATGACATGTTTCCACCAACCACTCTGGTTGAGCAGGTCAGTTGTAATTCATATCTGCTAAATAGAATAGTATTTTTGTTTCTTCCTTAGGCATAGGCTGGAATTATGTTCTACTAAGAACATATCTACATCATTGAACACCTAATAGAACAATCACATACATCGGTTGGATCTAGAAGACTCAATGGTTTCCAACTTTCCATCAGTTTTCTTTTTAGCTGCATTTTGTCTCCAAATGCCACATGATAGGTTACTAACTACATATGCCTTTAAAAATTTGCTAATCGTTAGATAACAACTCCATACTACATGAATACTGCAATCAGTCCCCAATCCTTGTGGCATCTATGTCAAACACTCAATTACTCAAAAGCTACATGGGACAATGCATGCTCATATAATTTTCTTGTGCTGAGTATCGGTAATGTTGTGCAGGAAGACTACAATAACTGGAATTACTGGAAGGTGCCGTTGCCAGATGTTGATTTGTAGTGTAGTTTTGACAGAAACAGCCTTAGATACCAGTAGATCCTGCAAAAGCCTAGCAGTCGAGCTTCCTGTACACTAATTTCAGTCACCACGACAGGGGTAGGTCCAATCTGTAAATCATCTCAAGAGTTCCTGGATGTATGTTTTTTGATAACCAATGGCACAACGAAAGGTTGCCACTTTCTTGCCTTCGATAGAGCTTTCACATGATCACACGTCTTTTAGGTAGTGATCTGATTGTCTTTGTCGAACTTGTTGTACCCAGAGGTTTGTGTCCTACCTTTAAATTCACTAGAGAACTTCTCCTGAGCCTGTCATTCTCGAAGCTATTTTGTTCTTGTAACAGTATATCCTTAGGTGTCAAAAATAGCTGTACATTGTATATCAGCACATGTAAGAGAATTGCAAGGGATATCTACTTAATCTTTAACCCCTTCTTTTTTGTGCTCTAATAGTTGCGTCTGCTAATTGCTAAGCATCTCTAATAGTTGCATCTGCTAATTGCTAAGCATATCTGCCTGGGAGGTGCAGTGGAGTGTCTGTCCAGGATTCTGATTGAATGATGAAATGCTTTGCCTGTCAAAAGAAAAAAAGATGAAATGGTTCAATCTCGCACACACTTCACTCTGGCTATTTGTTAAATGCTGAACAGGTGAAGAAACATTTACGGGCTGAGGGCAATGTTAGCCGAATGGGAGAGTACCAGGTTCTTGTGTTTATTATTTGTGGCTTCTTCAGAGCTGAGAAGCCTGGACGATGAAGGTATGTTTGGAACGGAGGAATAAAAACACAGGAATGGGAAAAAATAGAGGAATAGGAAAGGAATGGAGGTGCAAAAAAAAAAGGATTGCAAAACATAGGAATTTTATCGGAGTAGGTGGGGTGTTTGGAATGCAGGAATATAACTGGTACATGAATTTTAGAGTTAGCTGCAAACTCAATGCTTTTAATTAAAATTAACAGTAAATAATTTTCATTTTTTACAAAGCTGATGCGTATATATGTATATCAAATAAAGCATTGAAGAGGGCCCAAAGATTGAAGAGGGTCCCACAACTAGCATCTTTGTCTGTTTCTCTTTTTTTCTTATGCTTGTGAAAATAGCAGCAGCCTCGGTCATCATGAGCTTGATTATTAGCGTGTGAGCACGCACGCAAAGCACCGCAGGAAATATTTCATTGGCTCGGCGTGGATGTTTTTTTTTTTTTCCTCCAAAAGTACAAAGCTTGCTCGCCGTTCGGAGGAAAGGGAAGCGTCCCAATCCTTCGTTCCAAACGCGTCTATAGTGAATAAAACTATAGGAACTCTATTCCTCCATTTTTCCTTTGTTTTTCCTGTAATCCAAACAGGGCCCAGTTTTCTTGCGATCTCCATTTTTTAGATGTGGGCTTGTGGATCATACAAAGCAGTTTTTCCTTAGAAAAACTTAAAAGCAAATCCAGCCAATACTAAGGGTATGCTTGAATCCTAAAATTAGTAGTTCGTTAGTTAATGACTTGTTTGGATCTGCAGCTAATAAATTAGCTAATGTTTTTTTTTTTTATATGTATCACCTAGATAACAATTGGCTGTTAGCTGATTTTTCACTGCTAACACAACAAACAAAAAAGTTAACTGGATTGAGGTGAAAAATCAGGAGAAACTACATTGAGGTAATTCTGATCTCTAGTAAAAAGAAAGGATCGCTATAAACATTAGCCATGGCTTATCAGTCACGGTATAAGCCACGGTAACACAAAGTCCTAGCGATTCTAAAGAAATGAAAACTGATTCTCACATCCAAACGGATTCCCACACCCTAAAATCTAACGGGTGGTCGTACGACCCCGGCTCGATCTGAAAATATACATCCATGGATGTTAATGGGCACAAAATGAAAAACAAACCCGGCTTTCTATTTCAGCCTGACTCTTGGATAGATGATATGGGTCAAGGCTGCAGTTGTGATCGGAGAGCTGTGCTATAGTATAGTTCATTCATGTCCGACCAGAAGCGCCATACGAAGGAACACCGAATGACCAACGCCGAACGGCTGAACGGTCTGTCAAATTTCTCAGCGAACCATACCAACCTGCTGCCCACTCACCACTCCGCGTCCATGGCTAGGCGGGGCAGCAGGGCCCCAAGTCCCCAGGGCTGCTGGTGAGCGGGGAGGAAACGCAGAGAGAGCCTTGCCCGCTTGCCGCTTCCATCATCGCGCAGAGGGGGCAAAGCAACGCCTCGAGCGTTGAGAGTTGAGACCGCCCCGCCCCTTCTTTAGGGAGCCAGCGTTATGGACGCGCCCGAAGGAGCGGCCCGGTTGTCGTCTGCCCAGCCACGGCCGCGCGGTCGTGTGTGCGCGTGCGCGCGCGTACCATTTGGCTGCTTGCGGTCGTGTGCGCGTCCCAAGCGTCGTTGCTTTTTGCAGCGCTTGGGTTGGGGTGCTCTGTGCTGTGCTCCTCCTTCCATCGATCAGACAACGACGTTCAGATCAGCGGAAGCCAAGTGCAGCCGGCATCTTTCCAGGCTTTGTTTCTGGTACTTGCAGGCAGCTTTGGTTGCCTGAGACACTGAATCAGACTGACGCTGTCGGATGTTCTTGTTCTCTTGCGCGTCAGAATGTAAAGCTTCTGTATATTTATGCCTCTTGTTGTCCAGACTCCAACGCACTATTCTGTAATTTGATCCGTGTGGTTCTCCAACAGATTCTTGGAACCTGAAAAATGCTACTAGTAATTAGTAGTAGCCAACAATCGATATAGTAAAAAAGATGGTATGTAGAATGTATTCCCACCGTCCAATAAAGAAGGCAATACTAAGGCGCAAGAGGCCTGAAATATTTTCTGTAAACCTAATTAGATTGAAGAAAGTTTGATTTAGTTCAAAACTAGAAAGTTATTCTTTTTGGAATTACCACAAACACGACGATAATTACATGTTTTCACGAAAACAGTTTCGACAATTTCTTTCTTTACTGGACGGATGGAGTAACCTCTAACTCGATGCCTTCCCCACTACCTCTACCTACAGGGAAAAGGCCTTGGTTGAAATTTCAAGATCGAAATGGCATATTGCACTTTTGATGTTACTTTTCCTCTCTGCCTTCCCTTTATTGAAAAAAAAAAAATTCTGAAGATTACGGCACATAAGAGTGAGCCTACATGTTCTTATAGCAGCTAGGAGATAGTAGCTATCTATCTAGATTCTTTGCTTAACATTCTACTAATAGTATATTCTTATTTTAGAGATTAAGATTATACTAGATCGGCAATTTGCTTGAAGCAAGAATCTTGCAGAGGTGCCTGCCAACCACCGCCGACCGCGCAAGGCAGAGGTGCAGCCGCTGCGGCGTCGCAAGTGGTACGCCATTCCGCCCTGCAACTCACCGCAATTCCGGAGTTGGGCGGAGGGGCTGACTTCGACCTAACCTGCATCCTCCCATTTTTCAACTGCCTGACTCAGCAGCAATTAGACAGCCTTGGCAGACGATCGAATAATTCCATGGATCACACAGCACAGCATGACGACCTGATTGGAAGGACGACGCTAATCAGCCAGATTAGCAGCTGATGGACTACTGGAGGACACTCCAGTAGTACTAGCAGGGAATATTATACAGCAATAGAAGTGCAAAGTCAATAGTTTCAAAAAAGCAAAAGAAATGAAAGAAGTGCAAAGTCAAAGGGCGCTGTAGTTTGCAACCTGTGGCGAAAATGGCAACTTGGCAAATTTGTTTTATGCGTCTAAACGTCGCGTACTTAGCTGTAGGCGAGGGACTATACGGTTTTGCCGAAATTCGTGGCTGTTGGATTTGCTAGTTGCAGCTGGCCTACTGCTACCGTGTATGTCAACATGTGCATGTGACGTGTGGTAACGTCCTAACGTTGCTGAAGAAACGACGTTGCTGAAGAAACAAGGGAGAGCTGCAGTAGTAGCCAAGTAGAGTAGGCAGAGTCATGCAGTCTGTTTGGCTCATGATATGATTTTTTTATGCTACTTTATTACGAGAGAAAAAGAATATACCATGACTGATAAGTCATATTGGCCTTGTTTAGTTCCCAACTTGGGATGCCAAAGTTGGCATTTTGCCATTAATGCGCCATTGTAGCACTTTCGTTTGTATTTATGAATAATTGTTCAAACATTGATTAATTAGACTTAAAATGTTCGTCTCGTAAAGTACAATAAAACTGTACAATTAGTTTTTGATTTTATCTACATTTAGTATATACATTTGCGGCATCTTGATGTGATGGGAATCTTCTTTTTACATAGTGGAATTTGGTGGCAAATTTGGGGAACTAAACAAGGCCATTGTTTTATTGTAAGAGAAAAATATTATAGAACTATAGTTAGCCTTCAAAGTAGAAGCTAGTAGAAGAGTTGATTTTTTATGGTTTTTGTTTTTTGTCTTAGTTAGCCTCCAACCTGAGAAGATCGGTTTGGTTTTGGTTTTGGGCTGCAACCGAACTGAGCACCGAACAAACCGAGGATCCAACATCGCGAGAGCACTTTCCCCCAGTGCACGCACACACACACACCCCCGAGGATTCAACATCGCGAGCACTTTCCCAAGTCGACTCTACACTTTCCCTTCCCCGGGCCCTATCCACTCAACCCACTTCTCTTCCCACAGAAGACACTTGAATCTTTTCCCTTTACATTCTCACCAAAATCCCGCACGGGTCGGGGTGGGGGATGGCGTGATTGGCAAAGACGGGGGTGAGCCATGCGACCGCAAAGCTAGGTTGCTTGGTGGGGGGGCTCGCTACGGGCAGGGCCGCCGACGGGCGGTTGAGCATGGCCAGGGTGGAGCAGCTCGTCATCACGGTACGATTTGGACGCCTAAAATGTGTGTTGACGCAAAAAACGATCCGGATCACCACACCAGGCCCGCTTTAGATGCCCAAACAAAGGTTGCCTTGAACCTACAATGTAGCAAGAGACGCAACGTAACTAGAGATCGATAGAGGCGATGTAGAGCTCGTTCTCGACCGAGAAGACTTCGAACCACTCCTGGAAGGATCCGTCCAAAGAGGAGCACACGAGGGATCTCCATAGACCAGCAAGGGCATCTAGGATGCCGACAAATCTCGTGGAGAGGTGCCGAACAACAAGAGGGGTCAAGAGAGGGGATTTAGGGTAAAAAAAGAATTGATATATTGATTTTTGTGTCAATTGGTGGATGGATCTCAATCGCCCATTATCCTCTTGTATATATAGAGGGAGGTGTTCTTATCCTAGTATGAAAGATTTTCAATACGTAATATACAATTTGTTCCATGACTAAAACTTACCAAAACACTATTTAGGATCAAATCGGTTTGGAATCTAGGTGAAGTGGGCTAAGACAAGTCAGCTAAGCCGATTTTGATGGGTTCCATGTCGGCTAAACCAACTTGGCATGCGAAGTCGGCTAAGCCAATAGCTTGGGTCGGCTTAGCTAACAGGGCAGCTCGCTGTGGCTTGTTGTCTTCCACTCTTGTCGCAACTTGTGACCTCAAACGAACTTACTTACATGGTGCCCAAAATCACCTGGGACATTTTTTTAGTGTCAACCGGGTTGCTGCTCTTCGACTGCGGGGTGGCTCTTCAGCGACGGCGCGTGGCCGGGCGGCGTCAGGAACAGCGAGCAGGCGCAGGAACAGCGAGCAGGCGTGGCTGCGCAGGCCAGCGGCGGGGATCCGCAAGCTGACACACACAGGCACGTCAGTGGTACCGATGCCTTAAACAAACGCGCACGCATACTAGGTGTACACGGCTCACTGGTCGCAGCTGCGTGCCCTCGTTCCATTTCGGGGCACGAGCTGGCGAGCTGCTACCCATTTCGAATTCAAAACCTGACCGTAGCAAGCTTCAATGAGCATCCAGAGATTTGAGCAAAATTTTAGTAAAGCACGCACGGATCCAGGCGTCCATGTCCATCAACCCAAGAATGAATCCCAGCACAGATCCTGCGTATCATCGTCCGTACCACTCGAAACTCGCCCAGGCACGAGTTGGAACTCCAAACGATCATTGCCACTATCCCAAGTACCCACAGTGATCCAATAACAATAACAATTTCTACCACGAGTACCAACAGTGCGCTTTGCCGATGCGTAGCACTAGTTTTACTGTACGTGTCTGATATGAAATGGCACGAGGTAGCCCTAGCCATGGAAAGACGAGAAGCATGCTACCCTAGTAGTATGCAGTCTGCACCGCCGCAGAGGGAAGGCGTTCAAAAGCAAAAGAGCTGCACCCCATAATCAGCACCTCGCAGAGAGCAGACGGCAGTGGCGCCACCAAAGCCGGGTTTTCATCAGAAAAGAAGGCGCCAAAGCCAGGGATGGAGCAATGATATGGAGAGGGACACCCGGACAGCGACGCCCAGCAGGCCGCCACTGTTGCGAGTTGGCTTCGTGCCGTGCCGGGACGCGAACAAGAAGCTGATCATGCAGGGAGATGGTTGTTGGTAGGGCCCCTGTAAAGCACCAGCGTGAGCGTTTTATTCCAGGCCAGTTTATAAACCCCCATCGATTCCTCTACCACCGCCGAATCATCCTAGGCGCGGCGCAGCACGGCACGGCACACCACCCACCACAGGTCAGGAAAACGTACGCAAGAGCAATGGCAGGAAGGCGAGAGGAGGGGGACGATGATGGACAAGTGCAGCGGCAGCGGCAGGTGGAAGAGGAGGAGGAGGATTACATCGACATGGACCTGAGCTCTGCAGCTGCGGCGGCCGGGGCAGCGAGGGAGTTCGAGTTCATGTCGGCGCCGCTGGACCGGTGGGGGAGCCGCTGGCGTCGCCGGCGGACGAGCTCTTCTACAAGGGCAAGCTGCTGCCGCTGCACCTGCCGCCGCGCATCCAGATGGTGGAGGAGCTCCTGGACGGCCGCTGCAGGCCGCCGGCAGCAGGGAGCTTCTCCACCACCACCACGGCATCAGCATCAGCACCGCCCCGGCGACGCCGTACGAGTCGTGCAACGCGTCGCCGGCCAACTCGTGCTACGTCAGCGGGGAGCTCAACGTCGAGGAGTACTTCCAGGAGTACGCGGCGGCGGCCGGCCTGGCGTTGGCGGCCGACGACGCCGCGCACGCCGGGGAGAGGAAGCCGTGGTCCAGGAAGCTCAGGTTCATGAGGCAGCTCAACTTGGGACTCAGGCTCAAGGCGTCCAAGGCGTACCTCAAGACCATCTTCGCCGCCAATAAGCCGGGGAACACGGACGATCTTGGCGCGGCGACGGCGAGGGGAGCAAGGGAGGAGCTCGCTCATGTTCATGCCCATGGCCACCCCAGGGCGTGGAGGAAGAACCCGTTCGCCCAGATCAGAAGCAACAGGTGCATCGCTTCCCACAGCGACGTCGGCGGTTGCAGCAGTCGCGCCGCACCCGCCGGAGGGCGCGAGCACGGGCACAGGCGGTCCTTCCCAGCGTCATCGTCCGGTACTCTTCGTCGAACAAGACGTCCCCCGTCCCTGCGGCGCTGGCGTCGTCGTCGTTCTCGTGCTCGTCGTCGTCGTCGTCGAGCTCGTCGTCAGCCTCCTCGTCGGTCCGGACCTCGAGCGAGTCCGACGGCGCGGCGCCGGCGCTAAGGATGAGCAGCAGCGCGAGCTCGGAGGTGGAGAACCCCATCCAGGGGCTCATCGCCTACCGCAAGAAGTCTCAGCAGTTGGCCTCCGTCAGGAAGAGCGCCAGCGACGCCGGCTTCCGGTTCCTGTCGTCGGCGGCGTCCAAGATCGCTGCCGAGTCCGACTCCGACGGCCTTGATGAGCTCACTGAGATTTGCAGAGGATGATGATGTGGTAGTGCCTTGAATCCTGATGATGATTGTACAATGATGATGCAAATGCGTTCTGGAGATTTTGTGAAAAAAAACTAAAGTTTGTGGTATTGACCACCATGTGTCATGATGATATTGTTCAAATGAATGACATCTGAACTTTGAACATTGACTGTTTTCCACTACATTACAGTACGTGTCTTTGTACAGTTCATTAATTACTCTATGCAACAGCTGTAGAAATTTCCACGGATTAGTAAAATCAATAGCATGTCTTGCTTTCATTACATCACTTTAGAATTGTCTCTGATAAGCAATGATAGACAAGGGTACTCGGTCTTCTCGAAAAAGAATAAGTATTCATGGGCTCAAATTCAGATAAGTATGCTGAAGTAAGAAAACATACATGCTTGAAGTCGCATGTCACAACATCAGAGTCATGATTTGCTGAAGGGAGCAAGAGAAATCAACTTGTTGCATATGTTCACTTTCAAGCAAGCCTAGAAGACTAGATTCATCCACAAAAATGTACTCATGTCTGATTTCTGAACACTGGCAACTCAAAGTAGCGCCAACACAAGACGATGGACAATCAAAGGTTTGCATCTAACATATGTCTTTAAAATACATAGTAGATCATCTCAAATGTTGCCCTTTACTAATCCCATTCCCATCCTACCACAGTACCATGTGCATCAAAGAGATGTAAAATACAGAAAAACAGCTGTTAACTTTACTAGAACAGGAGCAGCATTGTTTTTCAGGGAACACTCAGTGGCCGACACACAAAACTTGCAATCTAAAAAGGGTACAGTCTCTGCTATACCACACATTGATACGTGTATTGCTTCACAGTACCGGCATCATGTTCGCCTTTGAAGCTACGGGTGATCAGAAAACAAGCAAGTATTGGTTTGTTGAGGCATAAATTTCTCTCCAAAATAAAGAAAAAAAGAGTGAGAGACAGGGAAACAAGGCAATGTGGGAAAACAATGGAGGCAGCAACTTTTGTTCCCATCAATGGCTGTCTAGGTCACAATGCTTCACCTGGTACACATCGGCAGGCGCATGGCAATATGGCGCATAAATTAGCATATCTGAATATCAGAATGATGGACACGGCTCCACAAATCGGATTAGCAACTTTTTACATGCTGAATAGATTTAAGATGACTACTCTTATCTCAGTGATCATCTTTTTTCTTTTGTTTTGTATCTGAATCTCATGATGCCAGACTTCAAAAAATTAATGACCCAATGAAAACATGTTTTGTTTTGTTTGGGTATATATACAGGAAATTTGTGAAAAAGTCAGCTTTTTTGTTTTAAGAAGCTGCAAACATGTCAATGAGGTAGGTTTCACTGACTCCTGGCTTGAACATTGTCGTCTGGCTTAGTGGCAGATTTGGCAATTCTGGTGTACCTAACAGCTAACCATGAGTTTGGTAAGTTTGATATAAAACAAAGAAATCTAGTACTTCCCTACTATTAGTTTAAGAGCACAAAGTCCAAAGCTGAAAATAGGGAAGAGATTCCATATTCTACTACCAATTTGGTGGCCATGAAAGCTGCAATGCAACAGCCAGCAGACAAGATCAGCTTAAGCCAACATCACAGTTGCCTGACAACAAAACCAAGTCTGCAGTACTGCACCCAGTTTCTCTCCTTCACTAAGCCTCACCCTCACATGATGCTGAAACTGAAAGCACACCAAGGCAATTTTATAGTAGAAAAGCATCAGCACATCAAGCCAGTGGTTTCCATAAACAACTCTGCCTGTCAGCATCTAACCCTGTCCTAAATCGGATCAGAAGCATCCCCACTCAAGCCCCAAAAAAGGCCCGTTCCGTCGCTTTTACGCGGAAATCTCGTAAAGAAATTTGCAGTGGCGAATAATCTTTGGACTAGAAATTAGAAGCGAAGAGCACGCGCGTGCCCTTGCCGATCAGACGTGGAGCAGGGTTAAAGCCAATTAAAGGGCGAAGGCAGGCGGATTTAGCCATCAGTTTGGTGTCAATGTCAATGGTGGGTCTGACCATCGATCGTGGAATGAGAGAGGTTTTTTTTCTTCAACGTCAGGTCCTTTGCTTCTCTGCGGAGACTTCAACTTAATTTATCAAGCTGCCGATAAAAGCAACAGTAGACTGAACCTCGCCGCGATGAGACGCTTTAGACGCACGCTTAACGCTATGCGTGTTGAGGAGTTATATCTCCATGGTCGCCTGTTCACTTGGAGCAACGAACGCAGACGCCCGACGTTGGAGCGCATTGACAGAGCATTCGCAAATGTGTTGTGGCTTGAGCTATTCACCACTCACCATCTTCGGTCGCTGTCGTCGGATTGCTCTGATCATGCGCCCCTTTTGCTGCATCTCAAAACTGAAATGTGGGCTATCCCGCGCTTCAGATTTGAGCCTTTCTGGGATAAGCAGCCAGGCTACCTTGACGCTGTGCAACGGGCGTGGTCGTGGCAACCTGTGGAGGTCGATGCTAGCAGGGTTCTTGACCTCAAACTTAGACATACAGCTCGGGCACTAAAAGGTTGGGCAGCAAAAAACGTAGGTTCTGTACGCCGTCAGCTATTCGAGACAAGAGAGATCGTGGCGCACTTGGATCTTGCCCAAGAAGGTCGGCTACTCTCTGATGAAGAATTGGTCCTTAGACGGCAGCTTAAGCTCAGGTGTCTCGGCCTGGCATCCTTGTCCAGAACAATTGCTCGCCATCGGTCGCGGATCAGGTACCTAGAAGAGGGCGACGCAAATACAAAATTCTTTCATCTGCAGGCATGCCACAGAAGCAGGAAAAATCACATACCAGGCATTCAGCATAATGGGCAGTGGTTCTCTGCTGATGAGGCCAAGCAAGACATCATCTATGAATACTATCATAGTATTCTGGGGACGCCTTTCACCAGAACACATGATCTTGTGTTGCAGGGCCTGCTGCCACAGCTTGACCTTACTGGTATTGATGCGTGCTTCTCGGAACAAGAAATTTGGGACGCCGTGAAAGACATGCCCATCGATAGAGCACCGGGACCGGATGGATTTACCGGGGCGTTCTACAGATCGGCCTGGTCAGTCATCAAGTCAGATATTGTGAATGCTTTCAATTCGCTTTGGTCGCTGGACTCAAGGAACTTCAACCTCATCAACGAGGCCTTCATGATACTGCTTCGGAAGAACAACTCCCCAACAACTCTGAAAGATTACCGTCCGATAAGTCTCATACATAGCTTTAGCAAACTTTTTGCTAAATGTCTAGCAAGGAGGCTGGCACCGAGGCTAGGGGAAATGGTCGCGTGCAACCAAAGCGCTTTCATCAAGGGCAGATCAATTCATGATAACTTCAGAGCAGTTCAGCTAGCCTGTCGTTGGTTGCATACAAAGCAGTTTCCGGCCGTACTACTCAAGGTTGATATCGCCAAAGCTTTCGATTCAGTTTCTTGGCCATTTCTGTTAAAGGTCCTACAACATCTCGGCTTCCCGCGTCGCTGGAGAGATTGGATTGCCATCTTACTGTCCACTGCGAGCACCAAGGTGCTGCTGAACGGTCGCCCGGGGAGGAGGATTGCGCACGCGCGGGGCCTGAGGCAGGGTGATCCCTTGTCCCCAATGCTCTTTGTGCTGATCATGGAACCTCTGAACGCATTGATCCGTGAAGCTGATCGGCTGCGCGCACTGACCCCGCTACCTGGTCGCTCTATTAGACATAGGGCGTCCCTGTATGCCGATGACCTGGTCGTTTTCGTGGCTCCTAGGACTAATGATCTCAACTGCATCCACCAGATACTGCAGCTGTTCGCAGGGGCTTCGGGACTCATATCTAACGTTGATAAATGTTTAGCCACGCCAATCAGGTGCTCTGAGGAGATGATTCAGGAGGTGCGGGCTGCTTTTCCGTGCACGGTGGCGCCTTTCCCATGTAAGTATTTGGGCATTCCGTTATCACTAACAAGGCTGAAGAGGTCGGAAGAGCAAGCTCTTATTGACTCGGTGGTGACAAGAATTCCAACCTGGAAGTCAGGACTGCTCACACACGCGGGTCGCGTTCTCCTGACCAAGGTCACTCTTTCTGCAATCCCCGTCCACATTTCCATAGCGTTGTGCTTGTCTGCTTGGGCGGTACAGCAGATAGACAAGGGCCGAAGGGCATTCCTGTGGGGGGGTACCATCACGACCTCTGGCGAAAATGCAAGGTCGCGTGGCCAGCGGTCTGTTCTGCCGGCTGCTCGGGGGCCTTGGTATAACTGATCTGAGATTATTTGGATTCGCCCTGAGGTTACGGTGGGGAATGGCTTAGGCGAACTGAACCGGAACGGTGCTGGGTGTCCCTGCCGGGTAGAATGGAGAAGGAGGTAACGGCAATGGCAGCGCAAGCATGTCAGTCGTGATTGGGGATGGTTCGGCTGCAAGACTTTGGACTGACAATTGGGCAACAGTGGAACGTTGTTCACGCTTGCACCTCAGCTTTTCGCGGCGATCTCAGCTGCAGGTAAACGACGGTCGATCAAAGACGGCTACTTAACAACCGTTGGGCGAGAGACATTGTGGGCGCCCCAACGGTCCAGGTCCTCGCGGCAATACGCGGCGCTGGCCCCGCGGATTCTGGAGGAAGTTGATCTCGACCAGGCAGCTGCTGACCGCTTTGGTGGAAGTGGTCGCCGGACGGTCGGTACCGGTCTCGCCGACATACGAGTATTCTTCCACGGGCGCATCCACACTTCTAGGAGCTAAGGAACTATGGAAAACCAAAGCACCACCCAAGGTAAAATTTTTCATTTGGCTTGTGCTCCACCAGAAGGTGTGGACGACAAACAGGCTTATGAGGCACGGGTTGCAGGCCACGGATGAGTGCAATCTTTAACAGGTCCGGAGACCTGTGACCATTTGTTCCTTGGCTGCGTGACTGCTCGGCAGCTATGGTTCAATCTTCTTGTACCGGGTCGGTCTCGAGGGGTTAGCGCCCACTGAAGACGAGGGCTTAGGATCCCGGTGGCTGCGGCAGCGTGTAGTCCGAGCAAAAGTGACAGAAAAGTCTTTCGACTCCTTGCTCATGCTCCTTACTTGACAATTTGGAAGGAACGCAATAATCGAAGTCTTCAATCGACGGCCGCTACGCCGGAGCGATCCAACGAGCAGCAATTTCGGAGGGCGATCTTTGGTGTCGTACCTGGGTACTCCACCTTGTGTCCGTTCGTAGCTAGGCTGGTCGCAACAGCAAGTGACCATGTAATAAGTTTCAGTGCATCCAGTAGCTAGGCTGTTCTTGTGCTTGGGGTGCAGCGGCTCCTCACGGCGCAAACCCCAACTTTGTATTGTTGTAGGTCTATTGACCATTCCTGCCCTCTTAATGAAATACGTGCATATACGCCTGATCGCGAAAAAAAGAGAGGTTTCTTTTATGCCGCCCCCGGCATCTCTGGCACTCACAATTCGCTAAAAGATTTTGTAGGGTTGTTTATATGCATGTGCTTTGCGTCTAGCATCCGGTTTTTGCATGGCGTAAGGTGTGGCTTTTGTGATTATTCTCGGTGGCCTACAACAAGTATTCATTGATATCGTGGTAACTGATGACGAGATTACCTACCTGGGGTAGTGACATCCAACTGCAGTTTAATACCTGTCAAAAAAAAACTGCAGCTTAATCTCTGTTGTTCTATTCTTGCAAAACGAAGGAGGAGAAGCTAATGACTGCCAAGTTGTGTAAAATTAAGTCTGTCCTTGTGATTCCAAGGCAATCAATCCATCGCACTGCCAAACATAGCCAGAGCCCAGGAAGTGATGTTCACTGTGGGACAATTTGGGCTGTGACAATGGTCTAGTGGCAATCTTTTGCCAACGGGCTAGCGACAATTTGGACATGCACATTATTGGCCAATGATGATATTTTCTTGTTCTCTGACTTTTTTTTTTTTTTCTTTTCTCTTCTCCTTTAATTTTCCCCTGATTCTCCTATGGCTTAGTTATTTTTCTCTTACTTGGTGAATATTCCTATTTGGCTATTTATTACACAGTATTGTATAAATTGTCCTTATTTTGGGATTGACACTACTACAGAAAGTATTCGATCAGAAGAAAATGTTGATACAACTACCACAACAATTTCATACCATGGAACAAAAACATACTTCTTCCATCTCAAAAATAAAGAATCTCTACTTTATCATAAATTCAAATGATACTAAATTTGACCAAATTTATGTAAAAATATTACTCACAATTCCAAAACTATAGTAAGTCTTTGACTTTTTTGGTTAATCCATTTTACTATGTATCTAAACATATTATCATATCTAGGATGTACCAAAAAAGTCAAAATGACTTATAATTTAGAACGGAGGGAGTATTATTTATCTAAGCACGCTTATGCCGTAGAAAGCCGACTGCTTTGGACATATTCTTGCTTGGGCAAATTCATGAAATATAGTGACTATTTTTGAATTCCGTGAATTTTATATAGCATAATATTTACATATGATTTGTATAATGCTAATAATTTGCATGTCTTTCCATAGATTATGACACATTTACATTATTATTCAAAATATGTAATAAACCTAATCACATAGTATGTCAGCATCATAGAGACAAATGTAACATGCATGTACTTATCTTTTTTCTAATTAAAAAGTAGTTAACCCATTCTAGAGCTAGAGGGAGAATAAGGTTCTAAAATTGAGGGGCTTATTTTATATAGTTTCCATATGTTGCCACAACATTTTAAATAGTCTATACCCAAATTTTAGTGGAAACTTTATTTGTTCATGACATATTAAGTGAGGAATCTATTATATGTATATAAAAAAAGGAAATTTAGATTTACATATATATTGTTAGCTTGTGCAAGTGCTCGGGGTTTGTGTTAGAAAGTAAACATCAGAAAGAGTATACTTTAATATTTTATGAATGTATTAAGAAGAAATAACTAATGCTTATGTCTTGGATTACGGCGCGTCTTGGGAGCAGGTTGATGAACTAATCTTACTAATAAAGAGAGAAAATTTGAGTATCATCTCTTTTTTTATCTCCTTTTGTCGTGGTCCTTTTTCGTATGCACGCCCATAAGCGTCAATTTAAATCCAGCGCATCCTTAAGCGACTTGGTCCGGTCCAAGGAAGCTTAGGTTGGGTTAGACCAGGACCGTTGGCGGGTGGCCTGACTGGCCTTGTGTGTACGATTTTTTTTTTTTTTGAGGAAAAACCCTTTTGTGGACCACTTCTTTGTAGGTATGAATCGTATGACCAATGTAAATGCGGTTATATAGTAGGGATGTGACGTATCGCTGTCAATGTACATACGTATATATAGCCTGAAATACATACACCTTTATGCTTTTCCCCCTTTTTAATAAGGTGTTGGCTGCATAGTATATACAAATAGTTTTATTATGTAACACAAGAAAAATAAATATTTATATGTACCTAAATTTTTATATTTAAAATAAAAACAAAGTACATTTCCATATATTTATAATTAGTACTACAACCGCATTACCCATAACAAAAATATTAACAAACCAAATTGGCAAATCCCTTGTCACGTTACCAAATTGACACGGCTTAATAGAACATTATCATATTATTGCCAACATTAGCTTATATTATAATATCTGCCATTACAAAATAAATTATAGAATTAAAATATTAAAATAATAAAAACACAAATAGATACATATTATTTTTTATTTTGGTCATATGTTTTTCTATTATCAAATGATATATATTCTTTCTCCATTCTGTGTACGGACAAATTACTAGTAACACTTAAGTAGAATACATTTAAATTGTTTGTCAAAAAAAGTAGAAATCACGTTTAAATTATAAGTATTTCATAGTATACATGTTTTGGTTGCCATAAATGGTGACACTGTCAAAATTTAAAGAATAGTTTTTAACAAAATTTAAGATAGTTGGATTAGGAAAAAAACTAAAATTGTATTCCTCCCCTGAGAGAAGGCAGTAATCAGTAATCACAAAGATTACGAGGTAGGAAAATAAAAAATTCGGGCTTCGTCTTTCTCGTGTGGTGGGCTGTGTGTGCTCGTAGTTTACGCGGTGGTTGGTGCTTCGAACTGGGCTCAGCCCAACACTGGGTGTGGATCAAAATCGAAAACGATTTTGACCCACCGCACCGCGCGCCGCGCCGGCCGCCGGGCTGCGAGCTGCACGCGCCTCAATGTTCAGACGCTCCGGTAGCGGCACACCTAGCCTCCGTGTACACCCTTCCCGGTTCACAGTAGTATCCCTTGCTCGGCGCGCAGTGCGCGTCCTGCGAGCGCAGCAAGCCCCCCAGCAGCACCCATCCTTCACGCTGACACCGGCGACGACACCCAGCACCTGGTCGCTCCACTCGCTCGAGAACAGCCCGTCCGGGTCGTAAATAACGCTACCTCCAAACTCCCCGGCGCGCGCGCCGTACGCCTGCCGACGGCGCCGTCGAACGCGGCGTTCCGGTTCTTGCCCCAGTAGAAGGCGGTAGCCGCCGCGCGGTGCAGCGCCATCTGCTCGATCTCCTCCACGACGTCCTCGTGCAGCCGCGGCGCCGCCGGGTCCCGGCTCCGGTAGTAGGTCATGTCGAAGTCCACGCCGCTGTCCTCCGAGCTTCCTGAGCAGCGCCGTGGAGGGATCTCACGTACCGTACCTGGGAGGACGCCGCCGGCATCTCGAAGTCGCAGAGCCCGGCCGGGTTCAGGTCACGCAGCGCGCCTGCGTCGCGGGGACAAGTCGATGACATTGGTTTCCGGCACGGTGATGCCGGCCTGGAAGTAGAATACGCCGCCGGGGACGCGCCGGTCCCATGGGCAGGCGGCGGTGAGCACGGCTTCCTCGGGACCCTCGAGGCGGCGCCCTGGACGACTGGATGTGGTTATGGTAGCCCACCACCGTTTGGCCGAGGACCGTCGCCGTCGGCAGCAGGCCGAGCGTCGTCGTCGTTAGGCCGTAGTTTTGGGTGGTGAAGAGTGTGGTTATCGCTGCGCCGGCGGTGCACCTGCTGCCCCGGCATCCCCTGCTGGCCTCGGCGATGTCCTCTTCATATCGCGCATGTGACAAGGATCAAGAACGAGCTTTATCATCATATCGATCAAAACAATTAATATTCGAGGGATGATTTCATGAGTGGCATTGGCATGGCAAGGTACCAGTGAGCCTAGCAGTCTGGATTTCGAGCGTAGGTGTCGGCCGGAAGCCGATGAAGTCCATCGCGCCATCACCGGCGGCGTTTTACAGGGACGCGGTCATCCATCCTGTAGACAGCCAGACGGTGGCCCGGGTACCAGAAGATGTCCGGCGAACTCGTGCTCGCTGCCGAAGTCCACGATTCGTTTGGCCAGGTCGGAATCGTCGCGCTTCTGGAACGTCACCGACCGCTTGAACATTGGTTGCAATGCAGCGCCAGGGTGATCTGATCCGAGCAAATAAAACCCCAAGCCGCCAGAATTTTTATGAAGAATCGAAACACAAATTCCATTATTTTCACACGTGCAAACATTACAGTGTGTGTGTGTAAACATTTGCTTTATTTCACACGTGCAAATATTTGCCAGCCAACGTGTGTGTATTACAGGATGTGCTTTATTTCGACATTTGTTTTTAGTTTCTCTTCAAATCTCTTTAATTTATTGTGCTCCCTCTGTCCTGTAATATAATGAATTCTAGCTTTGAAATTTGTCTTTACATATAATATAGTGCATTTTCCGACCCTAAAATGTATTTTAAAGGACAAAAAACTAATTTACATTAAATACTTTCCATTTATCAACCAATCATCAATATTCATGTCGATGGTAATGTCTTATTACAAAATAAAATGAGGTACTATCTCAAAAATTAAGGTGGTTACATATATGTACATTTATAGCCTGACTTTGTTATTTTGTTTTTGAAAACTACTCAGGGGCTTCCCCACCTACTTTTCAAAAAAAAAGTCCATCGTTTTAGGAACGGGAAGAAACCCTCGTCCGGTTAATCGCGAAAAACCGGACTAAACCATACAACACACACACCGAAAAATACAAGAAAAGATAGAAAGAAAAATACAACACGAGAACACCACGAACTCTTCAACGATGCCTCGAGGGAGGTAGATGACGTGACGGCGCCACCATCGTCGGACAAAGCAAACCTGCGCTTGGCAAAGCTTTTCGCTGAGTCTTGTGCTAAGAGTTGGCGCCGGGGTGGTCTAAGCGGGAGGCGGCACGGGGAGGTTCTTCAATGACGCCAAGAAGGTGATTACCGCCACTTGCCGGAAGCGGTCGGGGGCTGGACTTTCGCTGCCTAGAACCATTGAAGAGGCCACATCGAACGCGTTAATACGTATGAGGTCGTCGTACTGTCGCCACCACTTTGCCGATGCCACCACACGCATCGCGGGAGGCGGTCAGGACTCGCCCGCGAACGTCGGGAGGCGCATCGGCGCCGCGGCCGCCTCCACATTGCGAGCCGATTGGTGGTCTCGCCCGGCGACGACGGAGGCGCGCCGGCACCGACAAAGATCGTCGGCCGACATGTCGTGGATCCTCGACTCGCTGGCGACGACGAGGCGCCGCGATCCACACGGGCCGACACCACACGTCGTGGAGCCTCACCGGACTTCGCCAGCGATGATTCGAGGCGCCAAGAACGACTGGCCGCCGGCAGCGCTACGCGTCAGCGGAGCCTCTCGTGATTCCGCCTACACGATGGAGGCACCTGCCGGCAGTCCGCCGCCACCCACATCGCTGAGCCTCTGGCCCGGACGCGCGCCGCGACGACGGAGGAGAGACCGACAAATACGGCCGCCGCCACACATCGGCGAGTCGCCGGGCTCGTCAGCGACGCCGAGGTGTGCGTCGGTCACACGAAATAAACTGGGGGCAGCTCACCAATTGGCCGAGCCGGTGGCAACAACATCGCTCGGTGGTGGCATTAGTAGAACGCCTGGCGCATCACAGACTTCGAAGAGCATCTGCGATGTGAGACGTAACAACAGACGGGTGCGTCAGCATCCCACTCTAGCTTTAGACCACCAAGGGAGGGGGGAGCTTAGGAGGAGGGGTCGGTGGGGAGGAGGGGCCCCTCATGAGCTACCTTTGTTGGGAGCCCGACATCTTGCACCGTGCCGTCCCCAAGTTGAGGCCGGTGACGAGCTATGGAGTCCCGGCGGGCGGGCCGACGCCGGTCGCCCACGCCGTAGGGAGGAGGGGGCTCGGGAACTTAAGGGACCCGAATCGAGCTCGGGGCCCCTGATCAGCTCGCCCAAAGCTTCGCCTGCAGCCACCTTTGTATCCGGAAACTCGGAGTCGGAGGGGAAGGTAGGGGAGAGGAACGGGAAGGAAGGAGGGCGTTGTTGGCAAGGAAAGGGATGGGCGGCCCGGGTAGCGCCCCCGCCATTTTCGCCGCAGTCGCGGCGGCCTCACCGGCCCGGCGCCGGTGGCGGCGAGAGCTTGTGGATGGGGAGAATGCCGGCGGCGGCGGTGGGGTTCCGCCGTGCGCCCGAGGGGAGCGACGTGAGCGGTCGAAAAACGTTATTTTTGTTATTTATCAGAGTTGCGAAGTTTTGGTACTAAATCTATCGTATTTCTAGATGTTTCAGCTGTGCTTTTATGATTTTTGATACAACTATCTCAACCACATGTATAAAAAAATGTAGCATTTGACTTGGTACACCAACGCTTGCTCCTCATTCCCAAAAAACTTCATCTTGCCCGACCATAGTCCACGTGAAACACTTTCGTGCACCAACATCTACTATGCAACCCCGGCAGCCCCAAGTCAAGTTGAAGATGCGTGCAAGAGCTCCTCCCAAATATAGTGGCTGACAAACAGAGGGAGGAGAAGAGAGTACGAGTGGGAGAGGAGAGGCGATCTCAAGATCCAGCAGTAGAGGGGTTGCCGGAGACGGGGAAGAGTCAAAGAGGTGGTCGGCACTGGGATGTGGAGGCAAGGGTGGGGATTGGGGTTTGGGGGGCCTGGGGTGCCACGAAGGCGGCTGCAGGGAGGCCCGCAGTGGAAATAGGGCCACCACGAGACAGAAGAGCCGGAGGTGGCTGGTCGGTGGAAGGCGGCAGGACGCGACTCGAGGCGAGGATGGATTAGGGTTTGGGGTGTCCCGGGCGTCGCGACGCGGATCTTTGGGAGGTCGAAGTAATGGAACAGACTCACCGGAGACCTAGAAGAGCAAAGTGGTGGTCGATGATCGGTGGGCGAGACGGGCAAGGATGGGATTAGGGTTTGTGGGGGTGGCTGGGGGGCGTGGCGTGAGTGCTAGGAGGCGGGGTGGGAATAGGGTCAGGAGACCTAGAAGAGCCGAAGAGGTGGTCGACCCGGGTGGGCGGACGCATGGCGGGATGGGGATTAGGGTTTGGACTGGGGCAGGGGGCACCGCTAGCTGCTTGGGGAGGCGGGGTGTGGAATGGAGATTAGGGTTTGGAGGGGTGGTTAAGTGATGTCTCCGACGCGTTGACAACAAGGTGCTTGTGGTGACTTCTGAAATCTCTAGATCTACGGCTAAGTCTTTCGGTGCTCATGGGGGTAGCCTTTAGGTACATGTGTTTGATCATAGGGGTGAGTATGCGTGCACGTGTAGGCGTTTTGCGTTGTCTTTGCGTAATTCTTTAAAAACAAAAAAATGTGTATAACCACATTTATATTGGGGATTAGGATTTCTAAACTCCTACAGTCCTACGGCATTGCATGTGCATGCATTGACTTTTAACAAACAAAATCTGACAGATACTTATCATGTATATATGGAGTGGGATGCATCATGCCCATATGAAGTGGAAGATTATTGTGAACGTGCTCATAATTTTGTGATAGGTTATCATAAGCTCCAGGAAATTTGTTCACGTCATGGCACTTACATTATATATGCATCTCGAGACGATGCTTCGATCTACAGAAACATAATGACACATGGCATCGTGATCAAGTTGCAATTTTGTAATTAATCTGATTAGAAACGAAAGATTTACGCACGGTGCGTGCTTGGGTTTGGCTAGAACTTTGGCGCTTATTTCACTTCAAATTAAAAACTAGGCGGTAATCTAACTTAGTAAAAGAAGAGCTAGTATGCAAAGTGTCCGTCGCGTCGGATTGAAGATGCGTGGCGGCCGGCAACAAGAGCTCCTCCCAAAATATGGCGACAAACAAGAGGGAGGAGAAGAGAGTACGAGAAATGGGGGAGAGAAGAGGTAATCTCAAGATCGGCGGAGAGGGGTTCTTTGGAGGGGAAGAGTCAAAGAGGTGGTCTACGGCGAGACATGAGGCGAGGGTGGGGATTAGGGCTTGGGGGTGGCTTGGGGGTGCCACGGCAGCTACGCGGGGGAGGCCACGGGATGGAAATAGGGTCCACCGGAGACGGGAAGAGCCGAAGAGGTGGTCGGCGGCAAGACGCGACTTCGGAGGCGAGGATGGGGATTAGGGTTTGGGGTGTGTTGGGGCGTCGCAGCGGCACCGGGAGGCTAAATGGGGAACCGGGCTCGCCCGGAGACCTAGAAGAGACAAAGTGGCGGTCGATGACGGTGGGCGGCCGAGACACGAGGCAGGATGGGGATTTGGGTTTGTGGGGTGGCTCGGGGACGTCGTGGCGCGCTGCTAGGAGGCCTGGGTGGGGAATAGGGTCACCGGAGACCCTAGAAGAGCCGAAGAGGTGGTCAGCGGCAGGTGGCGGCGAGACGCATGGCGAGGATGGGGATTAGGGTTTGGGGTGGCTTGCATGGGGCGCCGCCAAGGAGGCCAAGTGGGTGGAATGGGTGATTAGGGTTTGGAGGGGTGGTTAAAGTGATGTTCCGTGCAGCCGACAACATGACGCTCGGTGGTGACTTCGGGAGTCTTTCTGAGGTGCTCATGGGGGTAGGCTTTAGGTACATGTGTGTTCGATCATAGGGGTGAGTATGCGTGTTACGTGTGGGCGTCTGCGTTATGCTAGCGTAATTCTTATCCGAAAAAAAAAAAAAAAAATTGTGTAGCAACCACATTTATATTGGGGATTGGGATTTCTAAACTCCTACGGCAGTGCATGTGCATGCATTGACTTTTTAACAAATAAAATCTGTCAGATACTTATCATGTATATATGGAATGGATGCACCATGCCCATATATGAAGTGGAAAGATTATTGTGAACGTGCTCATAATTTTGTGATAGGTTATCATAAGCTCCAGGAAATTTGTTCACGTCAAGGCACTTACATTATATATGCATCTCGGAGACGATGCTTCGATCTAGAAACATAATGACACATGATACTATTTTCATTTTAGAAGTCAAATTAAGCCATGGCATCGTGATCAAGTTACAATTTTGTAATTAATCCTGATTAGAAACAGAGAAGATTTACGTACGGTGCGTGCTTGGGTTTTCGGCTAGAACTTTGAGCGCTTATTTCACTTCAAAATTAAAAACTAGACGGTAATCTAACTTAGTAAAAGAAGAGCTAGTATGCAGTGTCCGTCGCGTCAGATAGTACGTACGGTACCTGAGAAATGACTCCGAGTGTCCCAAAGTGACACCTTGGCCGCATTCAGCTCCGTGTCGCCGTCGACCAGCACCCGGACCTTGGCATACCCCTCACTCGGCGGCGCCGGCGTCACAATCCTCATCCCGACGACGTACTCGTGCACGGCAGAGCCCGCCCCACAGGGAGCTCCCATGCGCGCCCGTGGAGATCAAGCCTCCGATCGTCAGCCCCAGCCAGTAGGGCGAGTGCGGCAGCGCAAGCCCGGCACAGGCCGCGGCGTCGATGAGCTGCTTCAGTGTGACGCCGCTTTCCACGGTGATCTCCTTCCTGCCGGCGTCCACGCCGACGACGCGGTTCAGGGCGTCGGTGCTGATGACGAGGCCGCTGTCGCCGCCGGGGCACGCCAGTTTGGGCACGCTGTGGCCGTAGCGCGTGGCCACCTTCATCTTGGTCCCGTACTTGGTGGCGTTGGCCACGACGCCGAGGAGCTCTTTCTCGGAGGCCGGAAGAGACGGCCGCCGCAGCGTGGCATGTGGAACGGTCGGGAATGCGCCGTACGCGTTGGTCACGGTGCAATCGGTCATGCCGGCGGCAGCGCAGCGGACGGGTGATGGCGGGGGCTCGCGCCGGAGAAATGGACCGACGAGAAGAGACACGAGGCACTCCACGACGACGGCGATCACCAGGAGACCATGCACGAGGGGCATTGCTCTTCCTCCTAGCAGGGTTCCTGCTGGCATCCCGTGCAGTCGTGTTCGTGCTCTGTACGTGTTCTTTCTGCGACCGGCGCTGTGGATGCTGAATTGCGGAGGTGTGTGTTCTGCATCATGATTCATGCAGGGTGCTGGTTTATGAAGACAACGCAAGCGGATCCGGTTGATATCATCAGCATGTGGGGATGCCAGGAAGTCAGGAACTCGAGGAGCACGAGTGTTGTAATCAATATGTATCTGTTCGTGTATGCATGATTTCGCTGTAGTCAACACAACTCTCTGCCCACACTTCCTCTTCGTGAAAAGCATGATCGGCTAGGAGGACGAATGAGAGGGAATATTTCCTCTCAATTAATGCTAAACCAATAGTGTATTCCCCTCATCCTAAATTATAATTAAGCTGTGTTTTGGCTCCTATAAGTCCATAATTTTACCTACATATCTGAATATATGCTATGTCAAGATGTATAATGAAAACTACTCCGTCTGTTACAAATTATAGGTCATTTTAATTTTTCTATTACATCGATTTAAGCTACCCATCTAGATAAAACAAAAAAACTTATTATTTTAAACGAAGGGAGTATCTCTATATCTCTATAACATAAAAAGAACAAAAGGATATTTTTTTTTTTGCGACATTAAGCTTTGAGTGCTGCCCAATCACCACCCCATGCGAACCGAAGGGAGAAAAAGTAAGCGAATCGTCCATGTGACCTAATAAAGAAATGAATTAACCACGTAATAAAGAAAAAATTAACCATGCAATAAAGGAAGAAAAAAAGAAAGCGAATTCTCCATGATACGATAAAGGAAGGAATTAACCACGCAATAAAAAAAAAATTAACCATGCATGATGGTTGTTGTGATAAAAAATAGGAAATAAACGTGACTCCTGCTCTTCCACCCGTCCGTAAATAGGAGAAAATCTAGGAGGAAAAAAAAAAAAATCTCACGGTGCCCCATTCTCCTCTCAATCGAAGGGAAAATCTCGGAGGAGGAAAATCACCCGACCCTACCTACCATGTTTTTTCTTTTTTTTGAGCTTCCGTGAGAAAAATAGGAAACTAAAAATAAAAATCCATCATGCACCCCTCCCCATGCTAAGCTAATTTAGAAGGTGGGATCAATCACACCCTCAGCACCCGCACACAAATTTGGGCGGTGGGATCCTCTCCACCCATGCAAATTTGGAAGGTCAATCAATCACCGCCCCTCCCCGACCATGCGCGAATTTGGAAGGTGCGATCAATCACGCCCTCCCCCACCCGCATGTAAATTTTGAAGGTGTGATCCTCTTCACCCATCGCGAATTTGGAAGTTGCCATAATCACGCCCTCCCGGGGCCCATGCGAATTTGAAAGGTGCGATCAATCACGCTCTCTCCACCGCGCATGCAAATTCGGGGAAGGTCGCGATCCTCTCCACCCATGTGAACTTAAAAGGTGCAATCAATCACGCCCTCCCCATGCCCATGCAAATTTGGAAGGTCGCGATCAATCACGCCCTCCCCACACATGCGCAAATTTGGAAGGTGCGGTCTCTCGGGCCTCTCCACCGCACACAAATTTGGAAGGTGCGATCTCCGGCCTCCCCCCTCACCGGCAACTACAATCTCTCGGAGAAACATTTGGAACCGCCCATGCGTGAAAGAAGACCAGCCCTATCGTCCCAGCCTGCGACCTCGTGCGATCTCCCTCCCCAAGCATCAGCGTCGCCGTCATTTGTTTCCGCGATGTCGCCTTTGTCGTCCTCGTTGTTCGCCCCCATCTTTGTTGTCCTCGGCTCCTCGCGCTCGCCGCGTTATTACCGTTGCTTGCTTGCGCTAGCTGCGCCCTCGATGATATTGAATGTCGCGCCACGGGAAGAGCACCGCCACCGATCTGCTCGGTGATCCCATCGATCGCGGCTAGCGTCGTTAATGCGTCGTCGGCGCCCGGCTCATTTGTTGTCGGCGTGGAGGTAATAATCTATTGATTTATCCATTTGTTCATGTCGTCAAGTAGTTTGGTTGTTGTGTCTTGTCATGGGTGCGGCTGTAGTAGGCCGTTCTTGGTTGTGGATCTTTTGCCTTTGTGTTCTTTGTCGAGAGGGGTGCGGCCGATATGTGTCTTCAATTGTGCATGCTACCTTTCATCTATAGTTTTTTGAATATGCGCCATCATGTGAAGACCGCTACCATATCTCTAAATTTTCATGTTGTGAATGCATTAATGCGCAAACCTATCTATCCTCATAGTTTGTTCAGGTTTTCTGCATCTCTGAATATGCATCTTGTGAACATTCCTTGTTTTTAGAGTCCACTTCTTATTTGTTCACTACCGATCTACGTTACCAACATAAGTCGATCCATCAAGTTTTGAAGGTATTCAATAGGACATTTTTAAGCCTATTGATCTCGACATTGAGTAGTCCTTCAATTTCCACTATGAAGAAGTAGTCTTTTGTTTAAATGAGTAAACTTGTTCTATGAACTACGTTACGTAGGCGACATACGTGCTCTTGTAGTTGCTACTATTTTATTTGTATTATTTATATTTAATGAACCTTGCTACTTTTTTTGCGAAAATACTATCATGGAGAAAACCTATAAAGAGATTTGGATACATGTTTGAAAAAACTATGCTCTTGATTTGGAGACAAGCCCTCTTGGTTTTGTCGAACTAGACTTTTTCATCTTGAATCCTGTTGCTCTATCACATCAAGTCGTCACGGGACAATCCACTTAATTTTACAAGACCAATGATCAAGTATGCATACACAAGTCCTTGATAATATTATCTTAGGTGAATTCTGAAGAAGCCCATAAAATAGAGTTAAAAAACCCCAATATCCATGATTGATTGTGTTATTTCACAAAACTTATTTAGATTAAATGTCACTTTATTTTAATATCATTGTTTAATTTCATAATATTGTTATCTTATCACGTGATCCATGTGTTTTATATAAAATTTAATTATCCGTAGGAACACGGGTGTTAGTTAACTAGTATATCTAAAAACAAAACCACCTATAATTGGAATTTAGATAAGGAAGTATATCATACAAGCCATGGCAACATAAACATATATGGCTGATGATCGAAGTTCAAGTTACCTTGGGCGTGAAATTGAGTAAGCGTTTATGCTCTAGTACTTATAGTGTTAGACTAAACACTTAAGCGGTGAAGGGTATTGCTAAAAAAAGCAGGTGAATAGTCACCTAACGTTTATCTATTTAATTTATTCACGCTAAACAAACATTTGAACTAGAAAATTTTTCAGAAAAGTTGTCTTGTTCCCATCAATGTTGACACAAAACTGTCTCATTTGGCTCAAACCTGTGGATGTAAAATTGGAAGCATGTCGTTTGCCTATCACGGGGCTCCCCATAAGTACTAGTCGACCTTTGGTTCAAAGAGTTTACCCCATTCTTTGTCTAAAATAGAGAAACCCTCTACGGTGTTAGTAAATTCCTCTCCTATCATGAAAGTTTCGTTTTGGTTGGTAAACTCGGTTTTCTCGGGTCTCCCCACCTATTATATGTGTACTCTTGACATCCCTCCCTCGGTCATAGAGCAAAATAGATAGATTCGAATAACACTTGCATTTGGAGCAAGGTGGATATTAGCGAAGGGGCACTTCCTTAGCGACCTATGAACCTATGTGTAGACCAAAGAAGAGGGGTGGCCTAGGCATCATTAATGACATTCAAAATCAAAAACACAACCACGCTCATGAAGTTCATAGACAAATTTTATAACCATCTTGATTATGCGGGTTTAAGTTCTATCCAAATGTGAATGTCCCACCACATGCTAGAAGTCCACGTGGATCGTTTTGGTGGAAGGATATTTTAAAGCTCTTTGGAAAATTCAAAGATATTGCTATTTGCGAGTCTAATAATGGCAACTCTTCTTCCTTTGGCTAGACAACTGGTCTATGCAACCCCTAGGCGAAACCTCCACATCTTTTTTTGCCTTCTCTAGGAAAAGAATTGCCCGAGCAATTCTTAGTTGATAAGGAGTTGAGCAGATCCTTCTTTCTACCCCTTTCGGCAGCGGTTGATCAACTAGCACGATTGGAGCAAACTTTAGAGGATAAAATTGGTAACCCGGATCTAAATGATTCACGGGTTATGAATGGCGGCGTTGTTTTCTCCACCAAAATGGCTTATAAACATCTACATGGTCAAGTGGAAGCCTCTGTCCTCTTTAAGTGGATTTGGAAATAAGGAAAGCTTGGCAAACACAAGTTCTTTGCCTAGTTGTTGGTCGGATATAGGCTAGCAAAAGGAACATCTTAAAGATAAAGTACTCTTGTGTTCTTTGTCTCAATGGCCAGGGAACATCTTTTCTTTGAATGCACTTTTAGTCAAGCATGCTAGAACTCTATCCACATCAATTGGGACTGTCTCTCCAACCTCTAGATATGGTTATTCGGGCGGACTTGATTTTGGCGGTTCTATGTTGAGAGAATTTTCTCTCTCTTCTTGTTGGACCATTTGGAGCGAAATAGGATCATATTTGATCATAAAACAACCTCCCTTGTTGAATGGAAAATCTCTCTGAAGGAGGATGTTAGGCGTGTATCAAGGCTAAGAAAACAAGCCCGACCAATTTTTGAACAAATGCTCAAATTTTGCTAAGTAACATCACCTCACTCAACCAAAACAACCAGCAAAATTTCACATTCACATCTACTGTTTTGGGCACATTGGCGGTCCACGGGTTGAGTCTTGACAATGTCGCACTTAAGAGCGTTGGGCCCAAACGGGTATAAATACCCATTTTGTCCCTCCCCAACGGTTACCTCTTCTTCCCAATGCTCATTTTAGTGGAAGAACAGAACCATACCTCTCTCTCTCTCTCTCTCTCCCCCTCCATTGTTTCTCCCCACTTCCCTCAACCAAATCCATTGAATCCCACCATCAAAATTTGTGGAAAAGGGCAACAAACTTTGATTGGAGGCTAGATCTCTGATTCCCCATCTTGAAAGAGCATTTGATTCACGTTTGGCCAGCGGCCCCTAGGGTTTGTTACTCTTGGATGTTTTTCCTAGCCGGCTAGCGTTTTTTTGAGCTTGCCAACTTGTGTGGTAGCCTTGGGAGGTTTGTAACCTCACTCGAAATCAAGATATCACCCTCATCTCAAGAGTTCACTTTCAGTTGACTTGAGGGGTAAAGCTAGCCTTTGTGGTGAGCTCAAGCCTTGTGTGGCTTCCTTAACAACGTGGACTTAGGCCACCTTGGTGGCGGCCTTGAACGCGACATAAATCTTGTGTCCGCGTGTTCTTCATTTACTTTCTTCTAAGATATTGTGACCTATGGTTTGGGCTTGATCTACTTTGTGGTTTGCTTTCTAGGGTGTTGCATATCTATATATCGTGATCCTTGTGTGTTTTGCATGAAGACTCGAAATTAACCCGATCTAATTTCCATTCATCGAGTTTTGATCTACTTTTTTTACATCTGTTGGGCGCGATAGTGCACCTAAGAATGTTGGCGGTGCTTGCACTCGTTCGACAAAAGTTTGAGTTGAATTTTGGCCAGGCCCGGTTTACCGTTATAAGCCTATTCACCCATCTAAACTTCTAGAGATCCTACACAAAGAGCACGCCTAGCTCTCTTCTCCCCTTTTATCTTAGATTCTTTACCCATGCTCCCTAGACACCACCATAACATGCCCAAATTTTGATGTTATCCTCCCCGCCTTCGCCTTTTCCCCTTTGCCCTCACTATATCTAAATCGACAATTCCTTCTTCTAGTGCACCATTGTCTTCACCATTGTTCTTTGCTAATGCCCGATAATACCTTTTCTTCTCGGTCAATTTCCCAACCATTTGCCTTTTGCCCAATACTCCCTGTCTACAAAAGTGTGCAATTCTCACATTTCGGAAGTCAAATGTTTGAACTTTGACTAAAATTATATGAAAAAAATACTAACACTTATGCAACAAAATAAGTAACATTAGATGACACTTAGACCGGCCGAAGGAACAATGGCGATAATGATTCTTCATTAGCTAGTAAACAAAAGCAATGGTAATATAGTCTCATTTTACCACCTTTGCTTGTTTGCACAAATTCATGCATTATAGGCATTCATTTTAGATTTAGGTCAAATTAATTACATCTTCCGCGTAACAACTTGGCAAATTAGTGCAAATCGGTTGACAACTTATAAACTAGGTAAATAAGTACTACAACTTAAAATTTTGTTGCATATCCAGTCAAACAATACTAGTGTGGCAATTTTTTTTTTAAAGACCTCCAATCTTTTCATTGGCCTACTTAATAGAAAATTGAGGCGTGCATCGAATTGATGTGGTATACCACAAATCATATGAGCAGTTTAGGCTCTGTTTTTTGAATTGGAGTTTTGACAAAGTGATGAACACAAATGTGTATGATTAACATTGGTAGAGCATTTGATGTCATGTTAATTATGAAGGATGACAATTAGGGTGACAAGAAGTGATAACCACAAATCATATCAACTCAAAGTGATTAATCCTCTACAAAACTCTTCTACCGACAATGAGATATGATGCTCAAGCCCAACTATTAATGGTGCAATTAGGGTGACAAGAAGCGATATGAGAGCACAATTCAACATAACAATATCAATTCCGAGCAAGGATAGCTTCAAGAAAACAAAAGGTAGTTCTCAAGGAAAATGGTCAATGTTTAAATGTTTTCCTTGAATTCGGTATGCACTTAGATGAAGAATTAAACAATGCTTGAGCCACAACATTACTTGATCCGAATTGGGTGACACATGTCTTTGTCTCTTCTCATAGCATCTTGCACAACCCTTGAATGTCATATTCATGTAGGGTTGAGGTAACATTCCTCCCACTTTCCTATCAATATCACTCACTATGCAAGGTTTGAGAAAAAAGGTTTTAAAAAGTTACTCCATCTCAAATTGTAAGTCATTCAAAGAATCTTGGAGAGACAAAGTATCTCAAGTTTTACCAAATTTATATGATAATATAATAACATTTAGGATGTCGACTAAGTATCATTAGATTCTTCATTAATTATATTTTTATAGTACAGATATTTGATGTCATAAATATTTTTATAGTTCTTTCTATAATTATGGTGAAACTTGAGATATTTTGACTCTTAAAGATTCTTGGAATAATTTACAATTTGGGCCAGGAGGGGTAGTGTTTTTACTCTCGGATTTTCATGGTTGTTACAATCATCTTTCTCGACTATTTCCTCACTCTAACATATTCTAAAAAGGCAAAATTCTTTTACAATTCTGAAATGCATGTACGGCCGTCTTTCAGCAGATTATTAGCTAGAAGAAAGAAAAGATGAGCACGCACGCTCAACATCGTGTAAAAGTAAGACATGTCGGGGAGGAATACGCCAAAACATGAAGGCCCAATCAACGAGAAATTATGTCGCCTTTGCGGGCCGTTGATGCAAGCTCTTCGGCCGCCCAGACGGCAGCGACCACAAAAATAATGCCGGCTAGAGCTGAAAGGCGGGAGGCGAGATGTGGGCCCCGAAAAAAATCTCCCGGTAACCTCCCGGCCAATGAGGGGCGGTTCCCACGTGGCATGCTCCACGTCCCCTCCCCCCATTCCCTTATTTCTATCTCCTCGCCGGTGGTCGTTTGCGGCTTATTGGTGGCACACACACGGGTCATCTTCTAGCTACTACCCCTAGGCGGCCGGGTGCTAGCTAGCTCGACAACGGCTTAACTCACGAAGCTTTTCTTCAAAGCCCTAGGCTGGCGTGTACTCTTGGTCAGTTAGTTCACCATGGGCGACTCCTCATCATCGGCATCTTACATCAGAATGGTAAACACGTGTACACTACTCTACGGTCATTTCTACAAAGGATGCATCAAATCATAGTTTTGGTTGCTTAATTTTGTGTTCTTTGGTTCAGGTTCACCACATGATAGAAGTGCATCTGCTTCAAGGCTGAACAAGGAAGAGTGCATGGGCGCTATTTGGAGAAGCATGCCAAAGTCAACCCTATCGTCCGCCCGCGATACGGCGTGCAAGCTGGATACGCATGCATATGCTTCAATTTCAAAATCCCTTCCCCTTTAACCATTTCTCTCGAACTTGCATGCATATGCTTGAAACAAATCCATATTTTCATCACCTTATGCACATGTGTGTTGCTATATATATAGTGTGTTCTATTGTCATTTCATGTGATCTGAAAATTACTGCCGCCGTCGTCGATCGCCATGTACAGTGTGGAAGGAGCTGGAGAAGGAGAACAAGGAGTTCTTTGAGACGTACAACAAGGACCGTGAGGAGCGCAACATCAACGAGGCGGAGACCATGGAGCGGATCTAGAAGATGCTCACCGAGGCGGCGGCCTCCAAGAGCTCCGACGACGACGAAGGCTAGCTAGATATAGCCCTCGATCCTTTAGCTCTAGAGGGCTATAGATCTCAGCTCGTGCATGGACTCATGTACGCAGCACCAGCTCCTCCATTTCCATTAGGTCCGCTCCATATGTATGGGAGCACAACCCTCTGGAGTATCTTGAGCTAAATATGCTCTGTAGAGGTTGAAGAGTGACCTGTTAGAAGCTTTGGCACACCTCCACCATTTTTTCTGTAATTTTTTGTCAGTGTACTTCTTTCTCCAATTGGCATAAATGTGTCTAGCACACATCCTGTGCTCTGCATTAGGCACCAACTCGCTCACAGCCTTCAACAGACCCTTCTGCTGGTCTGATATGAGAACCCAGTCCTCACCTCCGTTAGTGATCTTGAGATCTTTCTGCAACAAGCCAATGAACCAATACCACGTATCATAGCACTCATATGGCACTGCTGCCCATGCCACTGGATACATTTGATTATTGGCATCCTACCAATGGCACAAAGCAAATTTCCATTATGTGCACCTTTGAACCGGTAGCCATCTAGTCCTATGATCTTCCCTCTGACCAGCCCAGAAACCTTTCTTCAATCCATCCAGCGGACATACATGCTATGAAACACCTTCCTGTCAGCAATTTCAGGGTCCAATGTCACAACCACAGTGCTTCCAGGATTGGACCTCAGGAGTTCAAGCTGATAATCATACACTTTGGAGTACTCCCCTTTCATTTCATCTAGAGCTTGCTGCGGTACTAACCACTTTGCCCTCTTCAACTTGGAATTTGAAACATGCAAACATGTCTCTCACGAGCGGCGGCTTTCATGAGACCTATCTTCCATGTAGGATTATCCTTGATCTGCTGGTAGTAATGTTTTGCTGTCAGATTTAAATAACCGCTGTTGTCCCTCCTAGGTGGGCAAGTGTGCACATCTTGAAGAGTCACAACCTTGAACCATTTGGATCTTGTAGTGATTGAACCATAAATCATCCATTTACATCTGGCGTCACAAACAGCCCACGACTTTGGTCTTCTCATCCTTCACAAACTTGAGAGACTTGTGTGCCTTCAACCCATATTTGACTAGTGCCTTCTTGAGCCGCTGCTACATCCCGAATGCCATCCCAAGAGCAAAAGCAGGGGCTCTGCGCTGCTATCAAATCTGTTCTCCAAGCTAATCCACCTATCTACCTCACCATCCTTTGTTTTCCTCATAGAATACTCCTCACTTGAAGCAATATGTGGACTGCCGGATCATCAAATTGGGCATTTCGGCAAACATGTCACGTACATCAACATTACCAAGCGGAGTGCCATGAAAACCTAGTCGCTTTGATTTGATATTTTTCTTTATTTGCCCTGCATATAATGCGAATTCAATCGCCTCTTCATCATCGGTGAGCTGTCCTCCTCCTCATGCTGGTACGCTTGTAATCTTCATCATCATCATCGAGTTGTCTACCTCTTTTGCTTCTTCAGCATAATCACTTTGCTGTCCTCTTCCTCCATCACAACTTTTCCTTTGACACATGCCTCTGAAGGAGTCTTAAAAAATGATAAGATTACTAACAGCATCATCCAGTTGCCCATTGGTCTTGATCGGCGGCAACCCCTTGGTCTTGATCGGCCCGGCTACCCCTTGGTCTTGATCAGCTGACTACACCTTGGCCTTGATCATCAACATTCATCTGAACCACCTCATCAACATACATATCAACAACACCACCATCACGGATGAAAAAGCCATCTCACAGACGAGCTATCATCTTGCAACAACACTAGCCTGGCAGTGACATGCTTTCAAGGTAGCAGCCGGTTAATCCCCCGGCACACTATTGAATTTGAAAATGGTCTCAAGGTGGCCCATGATCTCAAAGAAAGAAAGCTTGTCTATCTCAACCCAAGATTCTGCATTTTCTCCACCAACATAGAACTGAGCTCCCCAACAATGGTAAAATGCCCACCAAAATGAAATCTTATCGCATATAGTCAGGACGGTCCATCCTGCTACAACAAACACCATCTTCTCGGCCTCAAATTTAAAAATTTTTTTGTAACCCTAAACCACCCTTCACTGATTCAGCTAGCTTATGTCCCCATGCTCAAACACTAAATCAAACCACGAAACTCATGTACTCGACCCTAATCAAAACCCTACCAAAACCCCAACTTTCCCCCAACCATGCCTCTGCCATCTCACACCATGCAAATAAGAACTACAACAGCAATCAGCGGGGAGGAGGGGAGAGAGGAAGTCTTTGGGCGCTCAAGAACTCCGATCGATGTGCCGCCGTCTGATCGGCCGTCGTCGTCCGTGTCGCCATGGCGAGAAAAAGCGTGGGCAAGACAAAGGGGCGGAGAAAAGCGAGGCCGCGAGACGGAGGCCGGTCGGGCGTTTTTACGCTGTGCCACGACATGAGGGCCTCCATAATGGCGTGGCGAGGGCTGTCCACGGCCCCAGAGCGCCACCATGGCAATACCACCCGGCCAAAACCAGGCCGGGGGGCTTAATCGGACCGTTTAGCAAATTTTAAAGTTTGATTTAGGCGGTTTTGGACTTCGAATGTTGATGTGTTCGGTTGCTAATACTTGAGGGGTTATCTGAGGGTTTTTTCCTTTGATAAATCGTTTACATTGTTGCTTTGCTTAAAGAGAACCGCCATAACCACCTAACTGTCGACTAATTAAACAGCGCGTTAAGTCCAATAATAGTTCCAATAACTTTTGAAAAAGTTTGAGTACCCATATCGAGTCAAAGACTTACATTACCTAAGTGATCAGGGTGGAATAATTCCAATAAGCTTACAAAATATGAGCATCCGAGCCAATTAATGGCCAAGTCAATGACTTAACCAAGTAAACGAGGTCAGTTCAATGATGATAGAACCTGATTTCACAAGACGATAGATGTACTAGCACACTAGGGGATCGACACGATTTACAAGGTTTTTCTATAGGGTATTAATCCTTCATCCACAAAAAGAATACAATTGTTGCTTTTGAGAACTTAAACAATTTGTAGTTTGACTAAATTTCTATAAATAGTATTAACATCGATGGTTTTAGAATTAGTATCACTAGTTATAGAAATATATTTTTTATAATTTTAGAGTCACAAATTTTAATATAAACTAATAAAATTTAAGCAAATTTGCATTGATCAGTACGGATTCCATAATTGCATTTTTTCGTGGACAGACGGAATAGTAGAGTTCCTCGTCGTTGTTGTGGAATCTGTACACTAGCTACCGGCCCGCATCCACTTCTTTGGGCCTTCCGTGCGCGACAGGACCCCTGAGCTGGACGTCTGCGGTTACCTCTCCACAGGTGTACCAGCCGCGTGGTCGATCGGCTGCTCGTGTGTGAGGGCGACGCCACTCACAAGTCGTCACACCACCACTGTCACGCTTGAGCTACAGTGGCTAAAGAGCATTAATGGCACAACAGCCCAGGCGGCGCAAGATCGACTTTTATTTGAGTTTTGTTTATGCGCGGGTCATAATCCACCATCGCCTCGAGACAATGACACAGGACCAGCCGTTGATGGAAGCTCGCCACTTCGGGCGCCGCCCACAGACTCCAGCCACACAAAAAAAGCAAGCTAGAGCTGAGAGCCCGGCAGCGAGATGTGGGCCCAGAAAAATCTCCCCGGTAACCTCCCCGGCCAATGAGGAGCGGTTCCCACGTGGCATGCTCCACGTCCCCCTCCCCATTCCTCTATTTCTATCTCCTGCGCCGGTGGTCGTTGCAGCTTATTGGTGGCACACACACGGGTCATCTTCAGCTACTACCCCTAGGCGGTCGGGTGCTAGCTAGCTCGAATGTGACTTGACTCTTGAAGCTTTTCTTTAAAGCCCTAGTCGGGTGTACTCTTGAACCGATTATTTCACCATGGGCGACTCCTCATCCTCGGCATCTTACATCGAGAATGGTAAACCACGTGTACACTACTCTAAGGTCATTTCTACAAAGGATGCATCAAATGATATAGTTTTGGTTGCTTAATTTTGTGTTCTTTGGTTCGGGTTCACCACATGATAGAGAAGTGCATCTGCTTCAAAGCTGAACAAGGAAGAGTGCATGGGCAGCTGGGAGAAGCATGCCAAAGTCAACCCCTATACGCCAACGCCCGTTGGTACGGCGTGCAAATTGGATACGCATGCATATGCTTCAATTTCAAAATCCCTTCCCCTTTAACCATTTCTCTCGAACTTGCATGCATATGCTTGAAACAAATCCATATTTTCATCACCTTATGCACATGTGTGTTGCTATATATATAGTGTGTTCTATCGTCATTTCATGTGATTCAAAATTACGCCACCGCCGTGATCGCCATATACGGTGTGGAAGGAGCTGGAGAAGGAGAACAAGGAGTTCTTTGAGGCGTACAACAAGGACGTGAGGAGCGCAACATCATCGGCGGAGACCATGGAGGCGGATCAGAAGATGCTCACACGGCGGCCTCCAAGAGCTCCGGCGGCGGCGAAGGCTAGCTAGATATAGCCCTCGATCCTTTAGCTCTAGAGGGGCTATAGATCTCAGCTTCGTGCATAGACTCATGTACGCAGCACCAGCTCCTCCATTTCCATTAGGTCCGCTCCATATGTATGGGAGCACAACCCATCGTCGTACGTACCGTTTCATATGTATATGAGACCATTCTATATACTATATATATAGCTTCGCTAGCTTGCTTATTGGCCACATACAACATAACATGCCCCTGCAAGACTGCAAGGACTATGCAAGCATGATATGTAGTGCGTGTGTTTATTATTAGGACCATATCGTAGTATATATTCGTCCAATATATACATAAGAATCTACATGATGCCTTTAGGGTGATGTAATAAGCAAGAATGCCTTTATAGGGTGATGTAATAAGCAAGTAGCCAGGCTTACATTGACTGTAATCCTTCCCATACACGTGGCAGCTGGCGCGCGAATCCATCAGTTATGACCTGTACCTAATCGGGGCTGCTACTTGCCGGCAGCTCCCGGTGCGCGCTTTGGCTTTTTTTTTTTTTTTGTGCAGATTTGTATTGGGTAAATTTGTTGTAGAATATCCTTTGATATTTGTGGGTGGACCCTACTCATTGTTGTCTTTTCTAAAAGGCATTCTTTAATTGTGACAATTGGCTCATATATACTCTCTCTCTCCCTCAAATATAATGAATTCAAAAAAATTGTATTCATCGATACGATCTATAAATTTATAGTTGATAAATCTTTTATCTAAGACCTTTTTTCTACATTGAAAAGCTACATTATCTAAAGTTATTTAGAGTAACTTTTTTGTGACAAGCTTCGGCAATGAGAACATGTGATGGGCCCATTTGTTTTATGTGTTACCTTGTGTGTAAGAAAAAACTGTAGGGGGCTAGTCGTCAAGGCTTTTGGGATCTTGGGAGGATCTATGCGCATATGTAAGGTTTTAAGGCCTGGTTTTTCCTTAAAAACTAGGCCAATTCTATTCTAATTAATTTACAAATGACCCAACGATGACCACGATATACATGGTAGGCAACTTGAATAATTTTAAATTTTAAATCTCAAAAATAAATGAATATGTAGGATTCCTTAGTACAAAGCCATTTTTGTTGATGTACTGCGATTTTTGTCACTATCGGTTCATGATGTATAGGCGTCAATAGAAATGAAATTATGGGTCCATGCTTGTTACCTTAATTCTACCACTTGAACTCATGTATTTATACCAGGGGAAGTCTTAAGCAAACAACCTACAAAAATGCATTTATATTCCTGGTTCTCTTAACCTAAGCCCCTACAAATAAATTGAAATTAATGTTTCCGATTTTTTTCAAATTATCTTAGATAAATACAAAATTTGCAATATCTAAATGATCTATGCCTTCTACTTTTTTTTTATTTAAAATCATTTAGGGCTCAAAAAGTTATGTTTTTAGGATTAATGATTTTAAAATTCATTTTTTTTGAATTTCTCAAATTTTCTTGGATGGAAAAACAATCAAAAAATAAAGTTGTAGAATACAATGAGATCAAAACATTATAGTTAAAACCTTTTCTGTTTAAAATCTATTTATGGCCTCAAATCTCCATTTCAAAATCTATTAGGCGCTGAATACTAAGGAACACTTTTGTTGTTAAGTCACAAGTGACTTTGGGTGTCTACCGATGTAACACGCATGATCCGAGGTTCTAAGCAAATTCGCATTGATCAGTACGGGTTCCATAATAGCATTTTTTTCGTGGACAGACGGAATAGTAGAGTTCCTCGTCGTTGTTGTGGAATCTGTACACTAGCTGCCGGCCGCATCCACTTCTTTTGGGGCGCCTTCCGTGCGCGACGGGACCCCGCCCTGAGCTGGACGTCTGCGGTTACCTCTCCACAGGTGTACCAGCCGCGTGGTCGGCTGCTCGTGTGTGAGGGCGACGCCACTCACAAGCCGTCACACCACCACTGTCACGCTTGAGCTACAGTAGCTAAAGAGCAGCGCCAGCATTAATGGCACAGCCAAGACGTACTTTTTATTTGAGTTTTGTTTATGCGCGGGTCATAATCCACCATCGCCTCGAGACAATGACGCAGGGATATGAGAGGGAAAACGTGACACGAAGTATTATGTTCTTTGTAAGGACATGACCATGTGAGTTTCATTGCGAAGAATGAGAAAAAGGAGAGAAACGAATCGAGCGAGAGGAAACGACGACAGAGATCCCAGCCGAGTGAGAGGCGCAACTACCTTCAATGTGTTGTATAGAAGATGCCAAGATACTAGCTACAATCATGCATTCGAGATTCATCAGCTCTGAGCGAGCTCGATCGCTGCAGTACTACCAGATCACGTTGTTTGTTGGGCCGCTCCATTCTCATGTATATGTACTGTCTGTCGGTCTGTGTGTCGTCTGAGGTTGGATGCATTCGCCCGCCACGCGCTGCATGCTGCGACATAATCGATCTATCGGCAACCTGTGATCCAGGTTGCGTGGTGTTGCGCCGCGCCATATCGCGACGGGATAGGATCGGATGAGATAGACGAGCGAGGCCAATGAAACGACGATGATCACGAGTCGGCGCTCGGGACATCGTACGGTTCCAGTGGATCGCCGGCTGAACACACAAAAAGACAACCAATCTTTTGCTATTTTTCAGATTTATAAATTCTGAAAAGGTCTGTACATCTGTTGACGAGAAACCGGGGCTTCACACCAATACACCGGGAGGGCGCGGGCGCCCACGAAGGTTGCGCACAACCTTAAAGCGGCGAGCACCGCGGCGTGGCAGCCCAAACCGATCTAGGGATCGGTAAGGGCGCGTAGAGCTTCGGTGACGGTGAAGAGAACCTCTGAGCGCACCTCGGAAGACCCGTCGGGGAGGGCGCAGCGGGGTGCTCTAGGACCAGCGTGGCCGTCTAGAGCGCCCGACGAAGAGCGCGGAGTTCGCCGCCCGAACAGCGGGATAGGGGGTTGAAGGAAGAAGATGACCTACAAGCGGGACGGGAGGTAGATTGATTGTCGATTGGATGTAGATGGGATCAAATCGGCCATGAACCTCTTTATTATATAGAGGAGGGTGGTCTTATCCTTTTTAGGAAACCGTCCTTGGGCGTTTCAAGCATCAAAAACCGACCTAAACACGATTGGAAACAAATCGGTTCGGATCTCGTCTGGACCACGAGCTGCGTCGGGGGTGGCCGGACCTTACGATCGGCCTGGCCGGGCCGCTCCGGTGGCTGGGTCGGTCAACTTTCGATAAGCTCTCGCGGGTCAATCGCGGCCTTGCCGGCCGGATCACGGGACCGGACGGCGGGGACCCGGGCGCCGCGGGCGCTTCGGTCGATGTCCCGAAATCGGCTGTTTCAAGCGGGTGGCCGGACTTCGCGAGAGGGGTTGGCCGGGCGCCGATCAGTAGCGTCAATCGGTTTTAACGAAGGTCTGCAAACCGATCGTGGGCGCGACTTGACCGGACGCTAGGACGGTGACCCATTTGGGACGGACGGCGCCCGGTGAGTCGGTCGCGTCGAAGCCCTTTCGATCCTCCTCGAGAATTTTTTGGGTGTCAACAACATCGATTTCTAGAGGCGGTCTCTTTAGATCAATTTTCAAAGGTAGCTAGATATACACTATCTCAAGAAGTTTATAATTTTAGAGGCAAATATACTGGCGGAGATAAATAATATCTCTACTACGAGATAAGCTCGTTTTCAAAAAAATATCTCCACATCCACGTCAACTCTCGGCAACCGTTCTGTACCCTCCGTCATCGTCTCTCGGGCAGCGGAGGGCGACCGCGCCAGCCCAAACGCCCATGATCGATGTTAGCCATCCTTGGCCGCCGTTGCCACCATCTAAATCGGCCTTGCGGCAGCGACCACGCTGCGGCACCAAAGGTCTCCCCCAGCAGCTCCACTTTTCCCTTCCTCTCCTTCCATCCTCCTTATTCAACTCCTCCCGTCTCAACGCATCAAGCTGGCTGGCGTGGCAACACTCAGGAATTGGATCCGCGTCCTACGGCCTAGATCCAGGGACCCCCGCCTGGATCTGGTGCGCATACGGCCGCACGAGGCCAGGCGCGGGCGCCGGCTGGTGGTCGTACGGGTAGGGTCGGTGAGCTAGGGGCTGTGTCCGTGCGTGTGCGCCCGCCTCGGCGTGACGGTGTCCACGACAGCTCAGGTGCATACGCGTCTTGGGTGGCCGCGGGACATATCTCATGTCGTCGTCGTTCACATGCTGGCGCGCGCAAGATATGAGCGGGTCAGTGGAGGGCCATGTCGGACACGCGGTGGTCGGCTCACGGTGCACCAGGGCATGCGTGTGTACCGTATAGTAGTAAAAAGTTGCTCTATGACCCACCCACGCATGGATCTACGCGCCACGATGGCGGGCGAAGAGAGTGACTGCCTCTCTGGGGCCTGGCATGGCTGGCAGAGGGCACCAGCTAGCCTTCACATGGCTGACTTCTGGCAAGCCTGCTGGCTGCTACTTCTATGGCTTCAGCTGGCCAACTTCGTATGCTGGGCGCGTCCGGAAGCTAGCAGCTGTTCTGAAGCTGCTGCTCTAGCACTGTGTTGAGACGCAGCGAGCAGCAAAGCATCCAGCAGACAAAGGGAGCCAGCCCGACCAGGAACATTCGGAACATCGTTGGTAGGCGCAGCCATCGCGAACAGGCCCCTTGGGTGCACGTGCAACATCCTCTGTAGGATGAAAAGTCCTTCTTGAGGGCTCTTACAATGGTGATGGCGTGTGCGGATGTTAGTCCTTCGCTGAAAGCTGCCATTGGAGCACTAATGTTGCCTGTCCGGCCCCAAAAGCATCAAAACCGACTCCAGCCGACTCGTCATCTACAGGTTCAACTTGCACGTGTTGCACTCTAGATGGTCTTCTGCAAGCATTTGGAAAATGGGAGAAAAGCTTGACTAGATGTGGCTTCGGGCCATCAATGTTGGCACGAGATAGTGTCATGTACCTCCTTGGAGGTGTCGCTATAATTTTCACTTTCTCTTTTCACGAAGGCCACCTCGAGCTTAATGCATCCATTTGGATAGGTCTCGGGGCGAAAGCCCTTAAGAGCTTGGTTCTTCGGTCATCGATTATGGCGTTCATGTGGAAGTCATTTCCCTTCTTTAAGGCATCGACACCAGCACACCTATTCTAGTCATGCTCGACATGACCTTGTGTTCCATCGGCCGATTACTCTCCCCTTGATGTTTGTTGGTTTTATCTGGCCCTACTCCTACTCTTTGGCAAACACCACTTGTTGTCGGTGCTCAACATCAATGACTTGCTCGATGTCCTCCCGGATCACTTGAGCTCCCACTTCATCATATATCTTTGGGTCACGGGGACCTTGGTCTCTTCTTTGGATCCCCTCGTTCTCCCCTTGGAGGTCCTCCGGCCCCTTTGGGGTTTCCTTCTCCCAAATGGCGTTGGAGCCGGATGCACTCATAGGCGGTGCATCTCACGTCTAAAAAGGATCAAGATGCCCAAGAGAGGGTGAATTGGGATAACCTAAAATTTTATCGCAAATTAACAAGCTATGTGACCATATTCACCCCCTTGTGCCGAGAAGTGTGTTTCTAGGAACTCTTTGCACAAAGTTTTGCACCTAAGTTCTAATTCCTACCCTATCATGGCAATTCTAAGAATGTAAAGACATGAAATGAATTGCGGAATGTCAATGCTCAAAGTAAATAGAGGAAGAGGAACGAGGCGATGTTTTGCCAAGGTTTTAGGAGAGTCGTCACTCCCCAATAGTCCTCGTTGGAGCACTCTCGCAAGTATTGCTCCTCGTTAGTCAGCGCAAGGACTAAGTGCTCTTTATGGGCAGATTCTTCGACACTCTGTGAGTCATCCACACGCTCCGCCGGATGATCTTCAAGCTCTGAACCGCCACCAAGTTGTCTAGGTGATGGCAATCACCAAGAGAAACAAGCACAAACTCTCACTTGACCTAGACAAGCCTAATGAGAAGAGTGGATGCACACTTGAATCTCTCGAAGCACTAAAGGGGTCCTTAATCTTGCAAATATCAACACCACAATAGGCTCTTGCACTCCCTTTCTCTCACAAGTGTTTCTTGGTGAACAAATGAGCAAGAGCAAGAGTATGGACAGGGGTAAGGTTGTATTTATAAGCCGTGCTAAAAAAATCAAACTGTTGCCCTCAATATCTGAAAACATGTGTGCGGATGCTCGAAACCATACGCCGGGCGTGTCGGCGCTATGTTAAATTCAAATTTCTAGTTGACCGTTGCATGGTCTTTGGGCGTGTCCGACGCCTGACTCCGTCTGCGTGCACTTGGCCACATGCTAGGAAGAAGTTTTTGCATTTGATTTGGTTTGTAGGCTGTTGTGTTGTGTTTTATTGTTGGTGTTGTCGTCATTGTCGCTTTATTCGATCTCTCCCCTTCTTTGTATCTATGAGACCTTTCAAGGGTCACCTTGTCTTTGATCCACTTTACCCTTTCACCCATCTGCTGGGATCGTGAAATGAAATAAGGTCAGGATAAATTTGATCCCCCGTAGTTGACCTAAAAAATAAGATCTCTACATATGGTATCTAGACACGCCTTCAAAACATTTTTGTAGTGTGAATGCAGCGACACATCCCGTACCAAGTAGTGGTTCCATTCACAATTCTTATTATGCACATGCATGCACCGCTTTAGACTAATTCTGATCCCATTTTTAATTTGGGGTTGCTTGTTGTATATTTGAAGTTTTTCACGTATTTATATCCCATGGGCCATGTAATTGTAACTGCTTGTTGGAGCGTCTTGTACCTTGTTGCTTCTTGTTCTCTTGCCTCCTAGAAATTCGGCTTGTTTTTGTTTTCTTCTCCCTTCCTTTGCTTTCTAAATAATATCTCTCACGTTTATTTTTACGCTTAGTTTTCTATCTAAAAGATAGCATTGATTAGTGGCCTAGAGTCAAGCGTCTTTGTGTCGATGAATAAGAGCATGTAAACTTTATTGCATGGCTAAGCGTTAAGACACTAGTAGAGAAACAACTTTAAAGTCGCACCTACTCTTCGTTGTATTGAAGTCCGAAACTAAAGGGAGCATTAGTCTCAAGTCTTAAATTTTGCATTCACCTAAAGACCCTTTTGTCCCTGTCCGTAACACCAACTTGGGTTTGAAAACCATCATTTAGTCCTGGTTGGCAAAAAAATGTGACATTTTAGTCCTAGTTGGTGTCAACAACCTTTTGTACTAAAGGCCTTCCATGCCCTGTACTAAAGGCACGAAGAGGGTCGAGACGGGGACTAGAGAGGGGGGTGAATAGTCCTTCTAAAACTAATTGAACCGGCTAACCGAATACAATTATGAATTAAACTTATCGATCTAGCCAAGACTTCACCCCTCTAACTAAGACTCTAAATCACCTCACAAAAGATCCTACACAAGAAGAGTGAGGTAACAAGCCTAGCTGGAGCTCTAATCAATTCTAATGCAAGGTCACACAAACCTAAGCACTAGTACTTCAAGCAAGGGTGAGCTCCTACACAATTCTAGTAAGCACAAGCACAAAGCCCCTAAGCTCACTAGATGCACAATGGACAAGGCAACACACGCCTAACCCAAAGGCTCAAATTACTTAGCTACACAAACTAAGTAAAGTAACTAAACAAGCTACACAAGCTAGAAAGTTACAACAACTCTACTTCTAGCTACACACAAGCAAGAAGGCAATTAGAGAGCTACACAAGCTACTAATTGCAAGAGATACTTCTCTATCTCAAGCACAAGATATATAAATGAATGTAAGAACAAAGCTTGAGAACAAGAGAATGCAAACCACCGCGAAGTGTGGACACAAGATGACACCAAATGATTTTTTTTTCGAGGTCTCGGGAAGCTTGCCAACTTCCCCCTACTCCTCGTTGTGTCGACCAACACTTTAGTGGTTCCACGGTTTGGCGAAATCACCCGATGATGATCCTCAAGCTTAATGGCCAGTGCCAAATCCCACGATGGGAGCTTGATCAAGTCCCTCACACGATGTGAGTCCTCTAGTCAATCCCTTAGAGGGTGCCGTGTGAACCCACACACAAGTGTGGTAGCTCAATGACACGCTCCACTAGAGTTGCTCTTTACAATCCCCCGCGAGGTGAGCACGAACCTCTCACAATCTCTTTTTTTGAGCACCGCACAAGCTTCTTGCGTGCTTCACGAAGTCTCTTGCCACCAAGCCGTCTAGGAGGTGGCAACCTCCAAGAGAAACAAGCACACCGGCTTGCAACACGATCACCTAGTGCCACGAATCGCGATCTCTCAACGCAACACAAAAGATCCTACACAAAGCAAATGAGGTGATAAGCCTAGCTTGAGCTCCTAACCGTTTCTATTTCAAGGTCACACAAACCTATGCACTAGTACTTCAAACAATTGTGAGCTCCTACGCAATTCTAATGAGCAAAAGCACAAAGCCAACCTAAGCTCACTAGATGCACTAAGGACAAGGCGACACATGCCTACCCAAAGGCTCAAATTACTTAGCTACACAAACTAAGCAAAGCAACTAATAAGCTACACAAGCTAGTAATTGCAAGAGCTACTCCACAAGCACAAGCACAAGATATATATGAATGTAAATACGAAGCTTGTGATTTGGAGAATGCAAACCACCGAGAAGAGTAGACAAGTTGACACCGGTGATTTTTTTACCGAGGTATCGGGAAGGTTGCCAACTTCCCCCTACTCCTCGTTGTGTCGACCAACACCTTGGGTGGTTCCTTTGGTGTTTCACCTAGATGGTTCTTTGGTGTGATTCTCCGATCACTTGCCCCTCAAGGCACGCCCGCAAGGCACCGCAAGACACCACACGCACAAGGGAGGTACTCACCGACACGCTCTAGTAGTGTCGCTCTTCGCGATCCCCCCGTGAGGTGAGCACGGACCTCTCACAAATCCTCCTTCGGAGCACCGCACAAGCTTCCTTGCGTGCTTCACGAAGTCTCTTGCCACCAAGCCGTGCTCGGAGGTGGCAATCTCCAAAGCAACAAGAGCACACCGGCTTACAACACGATCACCTAGTGCCACGAATGCGATCTCTCAACGAATGCACTAGAATCACTCCTCACTTTGATTTGGATGAACACTATCAATCACAAGTGAGTGGGAGGGCTCTCAAGCACTCTCAAGCATGGACACAAAGTCCCCAAGGTGCTAAGCCCCGACCATGGCCGGCCACCCCATCTATTTATAGGCCCAAGCCAAAATAGAGCCGTTGGGGAGAAAAACCACGGCTTCGCGAGTTGGCCGGGCGCATCCAGGCCGGACTCACCCGGCCGGTCCTGGTCAAGCGTCCGGTCGCTCCCGACCAGCGTCCGGTCACAACCGGCGGCCTTCGCCCCACCCCCGACACCCGGAAGCATGCGTCGATCCACAGGATCCGGTCACCACCGGCGTCCGTCCATCGCGTCCGGCGACCTCGCGCCCGAGGCGAAAACATGCTCTCTGCGACGCGCATGTACCGGAGTGTCCGGTCAAAGGAGCGGCTTCGGTCGCGTCCGGTCGGTCAGCGTCCGGCCGCCGTGATTTCTGCGTGATCTTCGTCGTTTCTCCGTCGCCTTTGCCGACATGCTACCCATCAAGTATACCAAACTTGAGCATGAGGAATAGCATGTTTACTCCACCACGATGCATCCGGCGCAATAGAAAATAAGCATCTCATTTTCCCAAACCCAACTCAACCCTACATACAAATCGTCGCCTTTGCAAATGTGCCAACACCACCATGTGTACATCACCATGTGAAAGTATGTTAGCATTTTCACAATCATTTCAAAGGAGGGGTTAGCACGCCACTCGATCCTAACACGCCGCAAAGTTAGATCGCTCAAGTGGCACTAGATGACCGATATGCAAACAAGTTTGCCCCTCTTGATAGTACGGCCATCTATCCTAAATCCGGTCATAAACTTCTCTAAGCACCAATGATCGGCGAAATGAAAATGCCCTATAGGTTATACCTTTGCCTTGCGCATTTCCATTCGCTCCATCTTCAAGTGCCGATGCAACACATGCACCAACACAATCAAGAATGATATGATCCATTTCATATCATCACATGACCTTCTTGGTCCATCGATCTTGACCTCACTTGCTCTTCACCGTTGCGTCGGTCCTTGATTGCCAAGTCCCTCGACTTGCCCTTCACACTTGCAACCGGTCCATCAAGCCAAGCCTTGTCTTAATCTTCACCACCTTGGTCACACGACTCCATGTCATGTCTCATATGCAATAAGCTCCTTCATTGCATCATCACATGTGAACTAATATCACGTGTATTATCTCAATCACACAATATTAGTTCACCTAATGTTGTCACTCAATTACCAAAAACACAAGGGACCTTTCAAGGCCTTGGCAAATTCAAAAGGAGCTTCTAGGATTTTGTCACTACATGTGGTTAGTTGGTAAGGAATCTACGTCTTGAGGTGAGGGGTCCTGAACTTCGAATCTCACACATTGCAAGTGAGGTCTCTCTAGGATTTTTTTGTCCTATGGATGGGCTATCGGGACTATAGGCCGTTCCCAACTAGGATGGAACACACGGATACTTGTGAGAGTGACACGGACACTAGCCTCAAATGGATGGGCTACTTGTGACTAAAATTGAGTTCCTAATCGGGACCAAGCCCACCTGGGTAGTGGCGGACCCAGTAGGTAGCACGGTAGTCCCCTGGACTACCCGAAAATCCCGGTGACCAAGGTAGAGGAGCACTTTGTAGCGTGAACTGTAGCATATTGTGGAGCATTATTCCTATACTGTGTGCCTACCCAGCGAAATGATTCTGGGTCCGCTAATGCACCTGGGTAATTGCGAGAATGAGTTGGATACTAGCCTCAGATCAAACTATTATCCTTGTAAACTACAATAGTGACCTATGTCTTCATGAGGTAGCATGGTCGATCGATGTTGAGCTCAATTTGGATGCCCCTAGTAGTGGTTTAAGGAAATATCTCAGGATAGACTTGGAAATGTGTGATAGCTCTATAAATAAGTTAAGGTGTTGCCCAAAGCCAAACTATCTCTTCCAAATGTTTTCATTACATTATCTAGATGATAGGCTAGCCAGAGTAAGTGACGTTGAGTGGAGATCGTGGTCGAGAGGGTCAAGGTAGAGTTTGTGATGTTGAGTGGAGATCCACGGTCGAGAGAGTCAAGCTAGAGTTTGTGTTTGTGTTTTCCTAGTTTGAGTGGGTGGACGAAGGGTGAGACTAGACCTTAATACTATATTAGTTATTGCAGACTGAACCTTAATAAATTACTACATATTAGTTCCTAACACTCCATTATTATGTGATAGTCTGAAATAAGAAATAATTTGAACATTTAGTTCTAGGCATCCTATAATTTGGGTTGGTATTGGAAACCAACTATGAATAGTATTTTCACTTGTGTTACACCGATCCTGTTTCTGGGTCGACACATAGTGAGTAGAGAACTAGTGTTCGTGACCATGCTTAGCACAAAAGGTTTCAAACTGAGTGTTTTTGAACTTTATGTCATTGTCACTACGTATAGCTCAAATGTCGTTATCGGCAACTCGATGCAACCTCATAATCAAATCTCGTGCATGACCAAAAGCTTCATCCTTAGCTTCCATAAAGAAGACTCGTGATTATCTTGAAAAGTCATTCACGATCACCAAACAAAGACCACTTCCCACCAACGGACCAACTCGAGATGGACCAATAGTGTCCATATGTAAAATCTCTCGGGGTTGAGTGGTTATGATCTGTTAACTAGGGGATGGGAAGCGGCTACCATTTTTCCATGGTGACAAGGATGGCAAACTAAGTCTTTCTCGAACTTGGGCTTAAGCAATCCTCGGATGTGGTCCATTGAGCTCAACCTTTCAAGAAGATCGAAGCTCAAATGTCCCAACCACCTATGCCACTTCCACAAGTCCGAAGATGACCCGAAAGAACCAACCAACGATAGGTATCAAAGGCCCTAGAAAAGTCGGCTCAAAAAAACTTGACCGAAAGGCACAATCCAAAGATACAAGATTACCATGTGAATCCAAGACTCTGAACAACCAACCTTGAAATGTACCTCAAATCCATTTGTCGAAAGGCGAAAACGGACAACAAGTTAAAGTGGATGTTGGATACAAGTGCCATGTCCTTGAGGACAAAGTGCTCGTTGAGTCCGATCGACCCATGAGACAAGATCTTCCCTCTTTTTGTTATCCCCAAATGTGATGTACTTCTTGGTCTTCATGGGGAAAGGCTTGGAGAACCAATTGGGGTTGCCGGTCATGTGTCGAGAGCAACCCGAATCGATGAGCCACATGTTCTCCAATCTCCCATCCTGCATCAATAATAGTACATGGGATGAGCAAACGGCACACCACTAAAAGGTCCTAAATTGCTAGAGGATGGTGAATAGCCTAATAAAAATTCTATAAAATCACTAGAACAACTTGTTAGTAAATAACAAAAGAATAAATGCATTTGCTCTAGCTCTACTTGTCGGCAAGCCTCCTAATCACAATCCTAGTTGCTATGGTCTCTAGATCACTCAAGGCTATGTCACTAAGTTACACTAGGTGCACAAACTAGATTACACTAAGCAACAAGCAAGACTAATCAAGCTACACAAGCACACTATAAATAACAAAGTAGTGCAAAGGAGGATGGTGGAGTTATATCGACGTGTCAAGGTGACTCACCCAATCACCGGAGATAGTATCATAATATAGACAATGAAGCCAAACACTTTGGGGAGACAACAATCACACAATGGAGAGACACAAGATTTACCCAGAAGTTCACTTGAGCACCCTCAAGCTACGTCTCTGTTGTGTCGACCGTCTCACGTGTGGGGGCAAGGTGGAGCTCACTCCTAGCCAATCACTAGGCTACTTGCACCCAAGAAAATGAGGGGGTACTCAATGACACGAGCAATATATTACGGTTGTAATTCATCGCTCCGACGAGGTAGCACCAAACCTCTCACAAATCAACGGGAGCTGGCCAAGAACAATCTCCAACTCTTGCCAACGCCTCCACCAATCACCAAGACGGCTAGGAGTGGTGCTCTCCAAGAGCAACAAGAAAACCACCGGCTCTAGCGCGCTCCCCAAGTGCCTCTAGATGCAAAGATCAAAGCAAGATGCACTTGAATCACCTCAACTCTCAAGAATGATGCTCACAAGCAAGGGGGGTCGAGGAGGAGGAGGGAGTTTTCTCAGCTCAAAGGATGTTAGGATGTGTGGAAATGTCAAGAGTGCGAGCAATGGCCAGCCATACAAGTATTTATAGAGATAGGGGCTACCCCACTTCAAACTAGCAAACTTCGTGTCGTCGGACGCTCGCCCACCAGCCGCCGGATGCTAAGCTCTAGCGTCTGCCTCTCGAGAAAACTACCACGTGTCCTAAGCCGTTGGATTTGAGCGGTTGCGAGTACATGTGCGGGACACTAAGCCCCGGCGTCCATCGCCTATCATCCAGCGTCCGTTGTTATCGTCCGTCGGGGGGTTGATTTGCGCGGGGCTCTCTATAAAGCGTTCGGCGCGCGCGCCGACGCCACCGATGTGCCCCCGACGTCGATCGCGAGTGAGCTGGGCGCTTTCATCACCAACTTTTTGCCGCGGTTTTCACCATGCGCCCGGGCGCCGAGCCCCGGCGTCGTCGGCTATCGTCTCGGCGTTAAGCCATGTTCTATTGAAGCACACTTCATTGCTATGGCATCGCTTTTCTTTCAAACCAACTTCCGCCACTTGTTCCATGTTGCCAACACGTTTAAGAGCACCTCGAGCACGTGTGTTAGCATTTTGAAAACAAATTTCACCAAGTGCGAAGTTAGCTCTCTAGGTTAGAATGCATGCAAATGATTTTGAACCTAGAGGCACATGAGGATCGATATATACGATGGTTTTCCCTCTTTGTAGTATGGCTTATCGATCCCAAATCACTCGCACCCTCTATGGTGTCTTGAGTGCAAAATCAAATGGCCCTAATGGTTATACCTTTGCCTTGAGCCCCATTTGATCCTCGAACCACTCCAAGTTGAGCACTTGATCATCTTTTGGATCTCCACGATCCTTCCATCATGACCACCATGCACCACACTTGGGTTGACCAATCTCCAACTAATCGGACACTTAGTATAGAGAGATTAGTCCTAGGATGTCATCAATTATCCAAAACCAAACTAGAGATCTTCAACCACTCGGGTTAGTATACTTAGGAGAATACCGGTGTTGGCCATTTTTTCTAAGATAGGCGTTAGGCAAAACAAACATCCAATGACCCTTCTTCCCAAAGTGCTCAACACGCACAACAAAGCATGGTGCACTCCTCCTATCAAACTCAAACCTCCCAAAGCGGGATCAACTTCCACTTGCGAGTACGACCACCACGGGGGTCTCACAAACTGCGGCCTAACTCTCTAAGGCATCCTACCTCTTGGCCCAACAAACTACCTCTCTGAAAGCGGTGCACACCCTCTCATACAAACTAAGTTGTGGGTGATACATGTCTCGGTTCTCAAACTCAACTTGACGCCAAGCATCCCTCTTCCTCCTAAAGCAAAACTCAAACAAGTGACCATCTCTCGGCGGTACTCACGGTGATACCTCACCTCTCTCTTGGGCGGGTTCTTTGGTTCACTCTCTTGGGTGGATGGCTCACTTTTGGTGTGGTCTTGGCTCTAGGAAGGGTTTCCTCAGGGATTTTGGGCGAAGTGTCAAGTGGGTTCTTGAGGTGGTTTGGTTTTGGAAGCCACACTTGCTTGGCAGGTGGAGTCATTAGGGTCTCTTGGATAATGCCATCTTGCACAATGGGCTTAGTAGGCTCACGTGGGGTGATCTTGGTCAACTTAGGAGTGTTTATGGATTTCTCACTCGAGCTCAAACCACTACCTTGACCAACCTTTCCATATATATCTTCACCCTTCCCACCTATTGCAAAGCCTAATCCCTTTGCATCAGTTCCCCTCTTGAACTGACTCATCATCATATCGTGTTGTGGCTCTCCACTAGATTAGGTTGTTATACTCTCTCTTGTAGGTCTCATATAGGCGGGCCTTGACTTATGGCCGGGGTTCCCTCGTGGTAGCTCTCAAGTGTCCTCCACACCTCACGAGCGGTCTCACAAGTGGCTACTCTCTCAAACTCTGTGTCTTTGAGGCTAGAGAACAAAACACTCCTCGCTCGTTTGTTGGCATTGTGTTGGTTGATTTCCTCCTCACCCATTCGAGTTGCTAGAACTTGGTAGTTCTGATCCTCAACAATCTCCCACACTTTCCAATCCATCCTCATAAGGTGTGCTTGTGTCTTAATCTTTCAATAGGGATAGTTGGTGCCATCGAACACCATAGGTTTGCCAAAATGGCCGAAACCACGATCCATGTCACCTTCTTGCGGATCACAAACTGATTAGGGTGGAAGTGATCCTAACCGGCTCCGATACCAAATGAAGGACCGAAAGGCGACTAGAGGGGGGTGAATAGGAGCCTTAAAAAATTCTTTTGAATTGTCGAACTTGTAGCTCTCATGTCCCCTCAAAAGCAAACCACACACGCACACGGAAGATCACGAGCTAGGTAACTAGGTGGATGCGCTAGAAGACGTTTGTTGGCATTTCTTAGCGCAATCACTAGAAACAGGTTTAGAACCCATCTCTAATAATAGCGCTAGAAATGCGCCGTTGACATTCCTAAGCAAAACCACCATGTCTATGATCACACCAGGAACATCAACGGTGATAGGCCTTACCATATTAGATATTCATCCGCAAGCGCACGGATCTATCACTGTAACATTTCACCCGGAGATATTCAGGGTATCGTTATTTATATTTTTTTCAAAGGAATGCATTATAGACCAATGTTTATAATAGGGGTATAAGGAAAAGGTATAAGGATAACTTGACACACTCACTCAAGCCAAACCCAAGGATAAAGATAAATAATAAATAAAGAAGGTTCTAAGTGGAGCATATAAATTCTAATCATGGTTGTGCACGAGAACCGGTAGATAGTCATGTGACATACGTAAATAGGAGGTCGAGGCGAGAATGAGATGGACGAGGAGACCACTCGAGCCATACAGCTGGAGAGAGGCATTTATGAACTCCTACACAAGATACACACGTGGGAGGATTACAAAGGACGGACTAAAATTTTGTCACTACCTAGCCGCCTACCCCCACAACCGTGGCATGTCGTCATATTCACAGGATCCCCAGCATCCGGGCACCACGCCTGCACATAAGGAAACTACTCATGTCTCCCATGGACCCCACCCTACGGATGGACGGACTAGAACACGAGCAACCCCGAAGGAACAATGAACCACCACCTTAGCACAACCTTGACATTACTCAGATACGTCGCATGAACGATTAAGCGTAAAGTTCTATATGACGATATCATAACATTGAAACTATAGACTAGTTCATATGTCATGATTATGTCAAGAGAACAACATGTCAGATCATGACACACAACCTATGCGCATAAATCACACACAACCTATATAACGTTTAGGACATGATTGCGGTAGCCAAGAAGTGATTAATTAGGGGTTAGTTTTCCATCTTTTCCCCTAATAAATAAGGTGTTGGGTGCTCTCTCTACAAGAAAGTTAAGCGGCCCAAGTGGCTAGCGGCTTGGACGGGTGGGGCTTCGACCCGAGGTCGAATCCTGACTCATGATGTTTTTTTGCTTTGCGTGGGACTTTTGCATGGGCGAGTCACGTCTGGCGGCGTTGATACAATTTTTTTTTTCCGCTTCGGCATGGATGGCGCCGGCGTTGGATTCGAATTTTTGCTTTGCTGGCTGGCATGGGTACGAAATTTTATTTGCTCCTCGCCATGAATGGCGCCGGGCGCTTTTTTTCAAATTTGTTTAAATTTTCGTTTGCCGCTTGTCTTTGCTAATTCTATTTAAGACACCAGTTCACTTTTGCTTCAGCTACTAGTCCATTGCCTTGCTTAGCTCCATTGCCTTGCTTGCTTTCTCCTTCCTTGCAATGGCTCATTCAACTCATGGCTTTGATCTCAACGTCCGAGTCGCAGTGAGCTCTAGGCGGAGTATTTGGCGGCGGCGATCGCCTTTGTGGGAGATGAAGATGAAGGGCCTAGGCTGAATGGCATCTTGCGCTGGCGAACCATGAATGCGTGGGCGAGTTATGAGGGTCGGCGAGTCACGATGGGCGGTAGCCGAATGGACGGGAGCGCAATGGATGGGGGAATGAGGGGGCTCTAGCAAGGGGCAATCGCGTCTATTTTCACCCCCCGTGAGCCGAACGTCAAGCAATACGAAAAACAGGACTAGTGCCCAAAACATCAACTAAAGTGGGTACGGAGGGGAGTACGTCATAGAAATAACATGAAGGCTATACTCTAATTCTAATGCACAACCAAAATAAGATAAGGGCAAGGCTTTGGAAGAATATCATATATAAATTATTTTGGGAGTCCATCTTCTAAGGAGTCAAGCCCTCCTTGGTGGCTTTGCCTAGCTCCACATTTCTACTAAGAAGAAGAAGAAATAAGAAAGAACAAGAAGAAGAGAGGGAGAGTGGCTCTCTTGTGAGGTGTGTGTGTCATGAAGGCGGAGAGGCCCTCTACTTATAGGATGAGGGGAGGGGGCTAAATGCACTTTAGCCACCAAACCGCCTCTCCACAAGCATCCGTGCGTTGAACCAGGTTTATCGACCATGCGCACCGCCCTCCTTGTCATTAAATGTACCGCCACACACAAGATGGGTGGGCTGGAGCCAGCCTTGGCGCGGCCGTGCCGGCCAAACTTGCGTGCCGGCCGGGCTTGCACAGTCCTGGGCCTTGGCGTGTGGGCTTACAGTGCGGAGAGAAGCTATCTCCCGTTGGTGCTTGGCCCGGTGTTACATCGTGTTGGGCTTGTTTTCATTGGGTTGAAGGTTGTGCAAGAATGTGCTTTCGAATGGCGCTTTTGTTATATTTTCCACTTGTTCATGTATAATTCCGGCAAAACAATTATTTCTCTAGTACAAGTGCAAATATGTCAATTGTAAATGTATATAGTTTCACCCCTTTTCGATAGAATGCTGACGGTAAAAATACATCGTTAGTGACCGTCAACAATGTTCTAGATGCACAACGGATCACCCGGAAAGAGATCGACACAAGACCGAGCGGAACCAAACAAAAAAACAGCTCACCATGCAAGTCGGTGATTTGTCGACGACGAAATTTTCAGAACCCCTGGATGTTCGCGATATAGATCTCGACTAAAATCTCGGAAAACACTATTTCGGACAAAGTTGCTGGACTCAACCAAAAACCCATGTCGGACTGTCCACCGTTTGAAAGCAGACTGTCCGCCGGCCAAAGGTCCAGAAACAGACCAATCGGGAAACTTGCAGGAACTGAGCGAAGCTTGAACGTCGGACCGCCCCGCGCTCGGGGCTGGATCATCCACCGCTCAACTTTCGAAAAACAGGACTTCTAGCCGAGGCTGTTGGACACCGAACCTCTGAGGTTCGGAATGTCCATGAGGCCAAGTGCGGACTGTCCGCGACCTCCTAGATAGCAAGAAACGGACTCGTGACTCCATGGCGATTTTTGAACTCCCACACACAAAATCGTCGGGAAACTCTCTCTGAAGTCGAAACCTCGGGTCACAAAACTAAGTCCGGATGATCTAGGCGTGAAGGTGACCAAGATCCCCAAGGAGATTTTGAGTTTGATCGAACGAGTTACCGGCACACGGAAAAACGAGTTTCTCGACACAAGAACACAAAATTGTTTGAATCCGTGGACATAAGAGGATTCAACCAAATTCCTTTGGTGAATCACTTAGGTTCTTGGTCATGAACAATTGCGGCAACAAGAATCACAGAAACAGATCACAAACGACAAATCGAGCACTAGAAAGGGGAGGAGAAAAAGGCTACGAAAACAGAACACAAGAACACAAAAACTCAGAGCAAAATCACGGCCTACACGGTGAATCGATCGACCCCGAAGCCAGAGGGGCATGCACGCAAAGGGATGTGCTTACTACGAACAATTCACAAAATTGTTGTTTGAACCTCTCCCACTCGAGCAACTACTGGCATGGAAAACCCTAATTGAAACCGGAGAGACGGAGAGGCAACCCGAGATGGAGGGCTTCCCTCTCTATTTTTAGTCTTGGTCACAATGACCATCCTACCCCTACCGATACAATTGTCGAAACCACTTAGCCAGGGGCATAATAGTCGGACTTGGATATCTTACGATCCGACGGCCACCGCGCCTCCTCATCTGTAGCATTGCTCCACGCAATCTTCCATAAGCCGCCACGTGTCGTTCTTAAGTCCATCGGAACATCCGTCTCGTGTCGTTCTTAAGTCCACCGGAACATCCGTATGGGTTTTGAGGCCCAAACCCGCAAAACCTACCACCGATAGTTTTGAGGCCCAAACCCGCGCCCATGGTTTTGAGGCCCAAACCACGAAACCGGTCACCGGTGGTTTTGAGGTCCAAACCACCAAACCTCCGACGGATGTCACCGGTCGATCTTGATTTGCCCGAAGTCGCCATGTCATCGAGCCGCCCGCTCTGCATGCACGCTTGCCGTCTTGACCTAATCGACACGGTCCCGCCACGTCCTCTTGCATTCGTCGATGTCCTAGATGTCAGCCACCATGGCTAGCCACCCAGCGATCCGGTCCCTCGGTCCAAGCCTCACGTCCGTCCTTCACCTCCATGGTTCATCGGCCCGGCACGTCCTCCTTGACCCCTTCACCTCGCTGTCAGCTACCATCTCCGAGCTCCACACCTGTACAACACGAACCAAGAGATACATATCTTCAACACACTCCACGTGTACCGGTAAACATAGCCGAAGCAAAAGGAATAAATGAAAATAGAAGTAAAATGCTTTGACAATCACTCAGTCACACAACTAAACACATTTGATCTAAATAACCATGTGTTCGCACATGGATGTCTCATCCGAGAATGAGAGGTGCAACTACGTACCTGTTTGCGGGCTGGCCTGAAGCTGCCAATATATCATCACCAGAAGCTGCCAATATATCATCATGTATTCAGGCATTCAGCTAGCTGCGTGCTGCGTGCGCTGCGCTGTCTGTGATATATCGGTCACTCGCTGCAAGCTAGCAGGAGTACGTGTGTCGACGCTCCATCCTTATATGTTTTTCAGTATTTGTCGGTCTGTGTGTGTCTGACGTTGGATGCATATACGCGCGCTCCTGAGATCGCCTGACGGGAAACGCGCGCGCTCCATGTGCATGCTGCGGCGACGCCGGCCGACGATCTATCTATCGGCAACTTGTGATAGGTTGCGTCATATCCGCGCCGGCGACGGGATAGGATGGGATGAGATAGAGAGGCCGATGAATCGACGATGATGATCACGAGCGAGTCGGCGCGCGGGACGACATCGTACAGTTCCAGTGGATGGCAGAGCTCGCATACGACGGCCCACGATGACACACCTCGTGCCAAGTAGGTTAAAAGTCCATTAGCGGTTCTTAGTATATATATATGTAAAGACTATTCTGACCTTCACTTAAAAAAAGAGTAAAATTAGACATACTCATTTTGTTCTTGATGTTTTCTTATGTACTACTACTTCGCATCGTTTCAAATTATAGTTCGTTTAACTTTTTTTGACCCTAACTTTGATCACTGTCTTATTTAAAAAATTTGCACAAAAATAGTCAAATTTAAGTCATTCTTAAATATCATTTGTTAATAAAGCAAGCCACAACAAAAGAAGTGATATTTTGCACAAAATTTTGAATAAAACGAGTGGTCAAAGTTGAGGTTGAAAAAGTCAAACAAACTACAAATTAGAACGGATTTAGTATTGCTTATGAGATCGTCATTATATTAGCACAAAAAACGATGGCAATGGCATTGTTTATCAAGACAAAGGATGGCATTTGAGAGGGGCGGCGATGCCCTTCAGCGTTAGGACTTACTCCCTCCGTCCCTTTATACATGTCGCTCTGGGTTCAAAAATTTGTCCCTCAATAGAAGTCGTTCTAGCTTGAACGGTGGGCCTCGTCCTATGCTACAATAGCGCACCAGTGCATCCATCAGCCCCTGTCGGCCACAGTTGGGAATAAAAAAATGAGAAAAACAAGGGACGATGGGAGCATGGGAGTGAGCCTGCTAGCGATTGGAGGGAGTACATACATGCAGGTAGGGGCATGCAGGTAGTTTTCCATCTGTCTTGGTACTCGCGTGGGATCCTAAAACGTCATGTATAAAGGGACGGAGGGAGTATGTCATTTGCACCAAAAACTTTGGCGTGTTGTGCCCTACCGTACGTGTGTAGGGAAATTGGTAAATCAGTGAGGACAAGATGAATTAGCACACGAGCACATAGCTCTCTAACTACGAACTTGTATGTAGTATCATATTCTACAAACGTCATGTATTAACGAATAGAAAGTATTCCAGCTTCCTACGCCTGAACAAGAATGAGTGTTATTCGGGCAAACACTCGGCAAACATGCTTTTTGCCTGAGTGCGATAGAATACACTTGGCAAACAATAGGATTCCGGTAGTGAGGTAAACAGAACGCAAACGAGAACAGCAAAACGAAAAAACGAACATGAAACAGAGGCCACGGAGACTAGCTCACTATCCCTCTATGATGTCTACAAAAGTACAAACCATCTTCCCAAAGACAAACACCATTTTTTTTTTTTTACAAAACACTGAGGAGCTGATGGTAATAATTCTTTTTGTCGACCACGGTGTGAATCGAATCTATGGAACCAGCCAAGTAGCTAGGCGACCACTTTCCAGCAGCGTGCAACGATGGTACATTGCCCCTGTCTGTCGCGGGTCAATTGCTTGATTCCCAATGAAATTTAGGGAGCCAATGAGTGAGTGCCACGTCACGTGGCAGGGAGAGCCAGCCATGGCCGATGCGATAAAATCATGGATTACCTTGAATAGTACATTGCTTTCAAGTACCAGTATGGTAGTCCGTAGTCACGACGAACTCAGGTGGATCGCTCGTAACCAAGTAAATTCGTAACCTAATTCCACCAGCAGAATGCATCAAGACATAGGCAGTTTGAACTGTGTATGATGCAATCTGAACTTTTTCTGGCTTTTGTATGCACATCACCGTCAGTTATTTCTGTGCGAAATTCTGAACTGGGATTTGCATGAAAAAATCATGGGCAACGACACCACCTTCGTCAACATCAAGAGATGATGAGTTCATTTTTGCTTGGAGAATTTCTCGATAGATATTTAGGTAAATTCGAACACAGTTTAACTCTTGGAATCTGCAAGATAGTTGTGATAATTATGTGGACATGTGACCTATTTGGAGAAATGATCAAGCTGGGCATACTAATCAACAATAACAACGAAAACAACTAAAAAGGGTTGCACAATGATAGATACCTGTTGTGACAATCAAGTTGTTTGTGTAATGTGAATTTGAACCTCGGCATGCATTCCATTGATCTTCATTCGTACGTACTAGCAAGTCGATGCGATTCAGCAGCTTGCCTACCATTTGTACTCTTGTATGACCTACTCTGTTTTCCTCTGCTTTTTTAAAGTTTTCCACCGGTTGACAAAACTAATATTTGTTTTTTTGTGACTAACTAATATTTGTTTTTTATTATGAATTTATGACCAGTTTGCAAAATTGCAATCAGTGTGTTTGGCTTGACATATCAAAAGAGCTGCTCAGCTCACGGTGTACCTGAATGAGACATCGCACATGACAGTTCATAGCACCAATCCAAGATGTGGAACTGTCTCCACAAGGACACCGGACTAATGCACAATGATGATTTTATATTTGTATATAAATATAAAACAACTCCAAACAACTAAGGACTTATTTATTAGATGTACTTGATATAGAAAGTTTGTTTCATAAGATTTCAAATGAATCTAGCCCTACATCAATTAGTGCTTAGGGGTAGCAAGGGTACACACACTCTTCTTATTAGGCTTTGGTTAGGTCAAGTGAGAGTTTGTACTTATTACTCTCCGTGATCAGCATCATTGTCTAGACAGTTTGTGCTTATTGTGAGAAGCCCAACTCATTGGTTACACGGTTTTGTGACCTGACATTTTAGAGTGGAGAAGGATCAACCATATTAGAGAGCGCTTGGGACTTGCATGGATAAGGGGGGAGCAATACCTACGAGGTGCTCGAACAATGACAGGGAGTATCGACTCTCCGATATCTCGATAAAACATCGATGTGTTTCTAACTTTCTCTTTACTTCAAGCATTTACTTTCAAGCAATTTAAATTCCTAAAGTTGCCATGCTAGAGTACAATACATTGAAACTAGTGTGCAAAACTTTGTGTCATAAGCTTAGAACACTTGTTTAGGCACCAGAGATAAATGAGCTAAGACTATCTCCAACAACGAACCCCAAACGCAAAATGTGTGGTGCATAGTGCTTTTGCATCCTAGAAACATGCTCCAACAGATGACCCAGACAAACTACTCATTTTGCATTTGAGGTCATCCAGAATGCAAATATGCGTCGTCGAGCAAAGATGATCAAATATCTTGCACCCATTGCGATGGGCCCACGGACGAGATGATGGTGAGGACTGTGGCGGAGTGCTACCGGCTCGGTGAGGCAAGCCCACGGCGGGAGCAACTGGCGCTTCCCTGTGAGTCCATGGCGGGGCGGGGCGCGGTTGGCGGGTCGTCGGCGGGGAGCGTGGCGTGGCCGTGTTGACGGTAGTTATTGACCACTTTTATATATATTTTAAACCATCAAACAAGGATCAATGCTAGATAAATATTATTATTACTAATAGATTCCATGAGTTTTGGTGTACACTTAGTTTTACAGGAGAACTCCGGAATAATCCAGAATACTGAAGAAAAGAAGAGAAATAGAGAAATGGAAGAAAAGGACCAAATCCAGGGCATTGGTATAAATTCCAGGGGTTCAAATGACGAAAGAATGAAGCTCGAAGAAGCCGGAGGCCAGATCCCACAGGGTGGGGCCGGGCGGCACCCCCTGGTGCCGCGCGGCACCCTCTAGGGCGCCACGTGTCCATCTTCTGGAACCTTCTCACCACCGACCTTGAGATCCAATCTAGTCCGTCCAATCAAGTCGGTTTGATCCAAGGGCTGAGATTCATCCCACCGGCCTATATAAGCAGGGGCAAGGCTCCCCCCTGAAACCCTAACTCATTAGATAGAATTCAGTATTGATTAGAGAGGGATCCCAATGTAAGGAACTCTCTCTTCTCAATATAGATCTAGGGTTAGACTCTTCAATGTAATAGATTAGATCTAGTTGAGAGTTAGGGAGAGTGGAGCTGTGCTTCGGTTCTGGAGAGTCTTCAGAGTTATGGTATGTCTTTGTATCTTCACTCTTCAAGACTTATGCTTTGATATATATCTTCTCTATTTACTTTTATGCCTTTCATTTATGGTTAGTATAGTTATTATACTTTGCATAGGATCTCCACTCGCATCGAGTGCTCTAGTTATTCCGGTTAGCTAGAGTAGTAGTTAATAGTGTAGACATGGTGTCTAGACTAGAGGTTACTTGAGATTGCACCCAATCCCACGGATAGTTTGTGGTAGCCCCAGGTGGTGACAGCCCTGATGGCCGACGTATTCCACCATGTTCGGGTTGGTATTTGTAGGACTTTAGTCAGACCTTCCTAACCCCCTTCTCATCCCTGTCTGTGGCTAGTGTTCTGATGTCCCGAAGTGTTATTGTGTGATTACTATATCTATCCATACTTTAGTTACCTTAGAACCAAAGTATTAGAGAAGTAATTAGGAACCTTTGCCTCTTCCGTTGTCCTCTTGATTAGCTAAGCTATTCATTTATCATAGTATCCTTATAGGTATGTTATTATTTTATGCTTTTGTATTTATAGCTTTACTTATTATTTATCACTTACCCTTACTTTAGTCTAGTTGGTTTACTACGTTAGTAGATACATGATTGTGAGTTATTAGAATTCTTTACCATTAGCTTCCCTGTGGATACGATACCCTAGAATACTCCCCTAGGGAAAAGCTACATTGATGTTCTGTGCGCTTGCAGAATCTTCTTATTCTTATAGCACTTAACAAACGTCAACAAGCCGGCGGGGCGAGATCTTGCCGGGCACAACGATTACCTTCTTCCTCGACAGCGAGGCAAGCCCACAACATGGCGTAGATGGCGGTGCCAAGCGAGACCGTGACGGGGCACAACTGGCTCGATGAGGCGAGTCCACGGCGGGGAGGGGCGAGCCCGCGGCGGGGATGGTCCCTGGTGGGTGTAACAGAACCTCCTAAATTACAGGGCCCACATGCACTTATCATTGTCATTAAGACCTCTGATCATTATGCACGAGTTCCCAATAATCTAGAAAGTGCTATTAATCTTCCGAACAGGATCTCATTAACAAGTCACTCCAGTATTACAACACTTTATTCAAAATACATCAGAATAAACGGCGGAAGGATTACATAACCATAAGTTTACAAACCATTTGTTCAAATACGCAAACTTAAATATCATTATTACAAGCCTGATATTATTGGAGTAACATTATACATACAAAACACTAACAACCCTGCCCGAGGGTGCAACTCTACTCGTCATCTTCCTCCTGGTACACCGTCATGCAGCAGGGACCAACACAAGCCTGCTCATGACCTGCTCCTGCAACAAGGGTCAAAGAACCCTCGAAAGTGCGGGGTACTCAACAAGACTTACCCGACCAAGAAAAGAGGAGAAGACTCAGGAATGCTGGTCTTAGGAGTCAAGGTAAGGCTTTAGCAAGAATCAAGAACTCTTTTGCAGAAAAGCTACTATAAGTGAATCGTTACTTTCAATATTTTTAATTCAGATTAGTAGCTCATATACTCTAGGTTATCTTATTCTAGAGCAAACATACTTTTCTTATTCCAACTCTCTTTTCTCAAAAAACATATTCCATCATTTACTACGATGAAGGTCAGGGAATCGGGTCTCCTTCTCCGAGAAGCAACGGCGATCCGCGAATCGATTCAAAACCCCAAATGGGGGATCCCTAACCACACGACATATGTAGCACTTAAGCTTGCATATATCAACCCTCACTCGGTTCGTCCAAAACGGGATCGGGTCCATCGCCACCCGAGAGCACGCGAGTACTCCACCTCCCTACCCCGTCCTAATGACGGTTTGACCCGGTAGGGTGGGTACATGCTACTCCCGCCATCTCTCCACTCCCGGTCTTGCGGTTGTCCGTTCCCGATTTGGCACACCCCGAGATCGAGCTTACCGGGGCATGTGGCGATTAGTTTAAAATCTCGACCTGGGGTGATCCGGTCGAGACGTGCCATTGACCCAAACGGCCTCGGGGCGCAACTTGCGTTCAAAAGTCCCGATTTCACTCGTGGGCCAAACAACGGACGGTCCTTAAACGACCAACACGGACAAGCACGGCTAGGTATCCCGCCGGCTTTCAACCCTCACGTCCCGTCCGATCTCAAATTCATCACTACATCTCTTTCTTTTCCGAAAACAGTACCATCTCCTTAAACAAAACATTTTGATGAAAAAGCTTAACTAATTAAGCGGGGCTAAGCATCACTAAGCATTTTTGAAATGAAACGAGTTATCAAGGATGGTATTGAAATAAACAAGGATGGGAATGCAACAATTAGGTTATCACTCAACTCCTAATTACTTAATGCAACATAGCATAGACATAAGTGATATAAAACTTTTAAAACATCAAGGAAGGGTTTAATGTAACCGGGGCTTGCCTTCGTTGACGGAATAAACTATCCCCTCGAAAAACCAGGGAAATCCGAACCCACTTCCACCGAATGATAAACCTCTTACGAACTTGCTCGAGGACCGGATACTCTCGATCTCGTTCACTACACGAAAATAATGTATGTCTCAACATGATGCTATATATTTAAATATGATGCTCACAGGTGCATGAAATAATAACAACTTGAGTACAACTTTCCTTCACGATAAAGTTGCAACCCAACAAAACCAACTTGTTGAACTACTCTACAAGATATCATCACCATTACCTAAGGAGTTCTCAAGGACCACTTGATTATGATATGATCCAAGTTTCACAAAACAACCCAAAAGTCACACAAAAACCTAAATTATTTGACACTAAACGACTTATAATTCACATAAAATAATAGAGCTCAATATAGAAAATAATTTAAACATGTCAAAATGACTCCAAACTTTTTGTACAGCTAGATCATAGCATGAAACAGTTCCAAATAAATTTTCATGATTTTTGCATAAATATTTTATTTTCTAAAAATCATGGAAGATGCATTTTTCAATTAAAGATTGTATTTTTAAATCATGCAAGAACTACTCAAAATCAAAGTTTCAAATTTTTCATGGGTAGATATACTCCTAAGAAGGTTCTACAAAAATTTTCAGAATTATTGAACAAGTATATAAATTTATACAAAAATCACAAAGTTCAGCACTATTCATCATAAACGAAATTGAATAAAACACTTTTTAAAACAAACTCAGCCTTCGGGCTTAAATCGGCCCATCACCACGCCAAGACCGAAGATCATGCGGCCCGGCCTGCCGCTCTGATACAGGCGGCCCGATGGCCAGCCCAGCGACCGCGGCGGTCGTCGGAGTTGACCGGCGATTTCGCCGGCGGTGAGGTCTCCGGCGACGCTGCTTGATCCTACTTCTCCCCCCGGTCCGCATCACATGGCACCCCAAACCCGAACCCTAAAGCACCGCGGCATACCCGCCGACGACCATGGCGGCAACGGCGGCGGCGGCGACGGCGGCAACGGCCAACGAGGCTTTCCCTCGTCGACGGCGAGGGACACCGGCGACCGGCACCATCATCGGGCGAACCCGAGCCCTCACTTAATTGAACCTAAACGCCCTTTTTACGCGCGCTGCGCGCTGCCGGGCGGCGGCGCGGGTAAGGCGAGCTTCGGCGGCACACGCGTTCCGGCGACTCACGGCGAGCAAACGGACCAACCGACGACACAAAGAAGAACCGGGAGCTCACCACGGACTCGAATGGCAAGGTAGTTGGCTCGGGACAGAGCAGGTGGTTCGACGGCGGCGGCAGCGCCACTACGGCGGCGCTCTTCGGTGGCAACAGATGTCCGTCCTTCAACTGAAAACGACCGAGCCGACCCGCACGTGACCACGAGACAACTCTAGATATCAAGACGGTTTAGCTCAAGGCTCACCGAGACGACCTGACGACGGCGAGGCAGTCCGTGGCGGCGCGGCTACCGGCCGTGGAGAAGACGGCGTCGCGTGGATGCTTCCGGCGAAACGGGGAGGCGCGAGTGGTTTCAGGAGGTGCGCAAGGGAGTTGCGAAGCTCGTGGCTAGATGGAACGGTGAGAGGTGGAGTGGTGATGACAAATTTCGGCGGCGGACGACGACGACTCCGGCGGCGGCGGTTTCGGAAAAAGAGGAAAGACGACGACGTCGGCCGACTTATAAAGAAGAGAGAGAGATGGTGAGGTAGCTGGGGCATTCGCGAAGACGTCCACGACGTCGACCACGCGGCCGGGCGCGCGAACGCGCGAGAACGCCACGGCGGACGCCGGCGACCGGCCGGTATGGAGGAGAAACAGAGAATTCCACGTTTCACTGTAGCCCTTAACCCTAACTTTTCTGAAATTTGTCAAATTCTCCCAAAATTTGAACTGAACTTGAAAAACTCCAAAAAGTGACTTAGCCTAATTTTTCAAGATCTACAATTTTCACAATTGGAAGATTTTCAAATTCGGCCTCTAAATATAACTTTTGAAATGAGGTCAAAAAGGACAAATTTGAATTCAAAATTACTTTCAAATTTATTCAAAAACTTCAAAAACTTTGTACACCTCTTTTGTACATCAAAACAAGATCTACAACTTGGCTTTTGGAAATTTTTGCAAATTTTGCTTAGATTTTGAATTATGGAAAAGGGGGTAAAAGAGAGAATAGAAATTAGGATTTTCGAAGCTCAATTCAAACTTGAATTTGATTCAAATTTCAGATTCCCAACCTATACTACCAAACCATCATACAACAACACACTTAGGATCCAAAAACATGAATTAAAAATTTAATCACTCTAAAATTCTTAAGCACAAACATTTCTCTAAAAATATAAACTTATTTTAATTCGATGCAAATTCAAATTTTCTAACCATGCATGCTTGCAATGATCATGATGACATGGCATGTTTTAGTAATAGTAACACCAGGGGTGTTACAGTGGGGGCAGGAGGATGGGAAGAGAAGGCGACGTGACGAGGAGGGTCCCCGACGGGGTGGGGTGGGTAGAGGAGGCGGTGGCGGCGGGTCAAGGAGGAAGGAAAGAGGAGGCGGCGGCGACTTCTGGCGGGGCTTCGGCCGGCTCGGCCAGAGAGAGGAAGGGAAGAGCTCAATTGCATCAGCTGTTGGAGACGTGAGGATATGGCTCACTCGGCATTCTACTGTTCATGAGGCAAACACACGAATGCATCTTGTGTTTGAGTTTGGTTTGTTGGAGATAGCCTAAGAGATAGGCAGATAGGTCTATTTTCTGTGGAAAATTTAGCCCACTTTGCAACCCCCTCCCCTATGAGTACAAATGTTCCAATACAGTTTGGAATCGGACTTGATACCATGATTGGATGTGTGCTATTCTAATAACTCCTATAAACACAAGTCATGTACTGGACAGTAAATCAATTATGATTCTTATCTCGTACTCCAATTCCAAATGATAAGTCTCCAAATGATAAGTCTGTTTTTGCTTCCCTACATACATAACCACTGATATGCATCTTGATATATTGTACATGTGCATAGCTATACAAACACAAATCACAAAGGAAGCGGGGTAGATACAAGGGGTAATTTCTCGTTTAGTTCAGGTTGGACTATCAATACTTCAGTATGCGGATGACAGTGTAATCTTCATGAGCCATGATGTCGAAAAGGTAGTTAATATGAAGTTACTGCTTAGCACTTTCGAACAATTATCTGGCCTTAAGATTAACTTTCATAAAAGTGAGATCTTTTGTTTTGGTCGAGCTAAAGAACATGAAGGTTTCTATTCGCAATTATTTGGTTGTGCCATTGGTAGTTTTTCATTCCGCTATCTGGGGCTGCCTATGCATTTTAGAAAACTAAGCAATAAAGACTGAAAAATCATCGAGGAAAGAATAGAAAAAAGGGTTATTTTGATTCTTGCCCTTACAATTTTCGTTCTTTGGAAATTTACCCTTATAATTTACGTTATTGGAGATTTACCCTTACTATTTTGCTTATCCCTCTCTTTTGCCCTTTTCTACGTACGATGTCTCCCTTGGCCATATGCAGGTTTCGTCGGACCAAAATACCCCTCTGTTTCTTTCTTCGTCCACTCACTGACGTGTGGGCCCCACACACCAGCTTCTCCTTCATCCTTCATCTAGTGCACGCTGTCTTAACTGCAGCTAGATCCATGAGCGTGCGTGGGCTAATGTTGAGGCTAGTCACGTCTTTAAATACTCGCTGACTAGTTATTATTATTTGTAGTTGTAGCCTCTAGTCCTGGAGCATGCTCACGGAACTTGGGAGGCTCCTCCCCGCTCCCGCATGGTGACCACCGCAGCAGCCGGCCTCTCGGCCTCTACCGCGGCATGCTCGCCGCATTGACCGAATGACTGCCTTGTCGTCCGGCCGCCTCGAGCCTTGCCACCACCACCGAACGTGATTTGCCCGTTGTCACCTGCAGATCGATCGCCTCGACTTCTAAGCGAGCCCTCGCTCATAGACGGCGGCGCTCACCGCCAATCACGGCGGCGCGACAGCGATGCCTCCTTCGAGGCGCCGCCAGATGGCGAGAATAAGAGCAAGCAGCGTGACGCGATCGTCCCTCGGCCGACGCGTGCTCACGCGAACTCCGCGGCCTCCACCAACGCATCCACCACGCCCTTGGCGCGTAGCGCCCACCGCCGCTGCAATCCGCCTTTGCCGCCAAGGCGTCCAGCGTCAAAAAGGCGACGTCAACGCGACCACGGACCGTGGTAATCGGAGGTTGAAGGAGAAGACGTGTGGGCCCTTCATGTCAGCAAGTGGAGTATGAGAGAAACAACAGGGGCAGTACGGTCATATACGAAAATACGATGACTGCAGGTGGGCCTAGGGAGACGCCATACGTACAAAAGGGCAAGGGTCAGAGAGAAGCAAAGTTACAAGGGTAAATCTCCAATAAGTTGAATTGTAGTGGCAAACTTCCAAAGTTGGAAAATTGTAAGGGTATGAATCAAAATAAAAGACTAAGTGGATGGAAGGGCAAACTCCTATCTCAGAGGGGGTAGGTTGGTCCTCATAAACTCGATGCTCTCTAGCTTACCGATGTTTATGATATCTTTCTTTAAATTACCAAAAGGTGTTCTCGAAAATATTGACTATTTCAGATCACATTTTTTGGCAGAACGATCAGCATAAGAGAAATATAGATTAGCCAAATGGAAAATATGGAGACAACCTAAAGACCAAGGGGACTAGGGATCCTAAATTTAGAAATCTAAAATAAATGTTTACTCAAGAATGGTTATTCAAGTTATTGAATGAGGAAGTGTTGTGGCAGGATGTAACACCCGGTTTTAAGAACAAAACCAGATGATGCTATATGTGAGCCCTGGAAGTCAAATCTCACATATAGTTTACAAATAAATGGAGTATCAATTCACAATGCTTAAAAAATATAACGAACTTAATATAAAAGAAATAACCTCATCTAGCAGACAGCGGAAAGACTCTTCAATCTTCAGGTGTAGGCTCCACAGGGACCGACTGACTGGTTGATCACGTGCCTATCTTCCTCCTGAGGTGGGGTGAAATAGCAAGGGTGAGTCCATGTCGAACTCCGCAAGCATAACATGGGGTTATGAGGCTCAAAAGGCTTGACATTGGTTTAACTGCGGTAAGCATTTTAGTAAGTCAAAGTTTTAGCATTTATTTAGCATTAAGTTATGTTTAACCCATTAGCCCACATTATCATCATAGATATCGTTCTCATGACAGTCGAGTCCATCGTCATTCAGTTCCATCATCATCATCATCATCTCATCATCTCATGTCCATGTCTCAGTATCATCTCTATTCTGTGATGTCTCCAAGGCCGTTCATGACCGCGAACACGGCTGTTATAACTGTTTATACTCTGCGCAGAGGTGTACACTTTCACTACGGGTCATGATCCTCAAATGCATGGGTTAGCAAGGCCCAAAACATCCAAAAATCATATAAAAAGCCTTTCAAAGGGGTTATCTAAATATGCCGGATAGCGATAGGGCTACAACCCATTCTCTTCCGTTTTGTTTTGTAACCACCGACACAAGTAAACACTATCCCTGAACGACTAAAGCCAGAGCCATGTGACCCCCATAGCTGTACTGACACATGCATATGATTAAGTGATTAACAGTGAATAGGTAACAAGGATAGTCCCATGCTATACTTGCCTTAATATCGATCCTTCTTCAATTCCAAAGCTCCAATAGAAATCCTTCTTGAATGTCAACTCATTCTTGATCACATTCTTCTTCGAGATCAACAACATAAAGCTCACCGTCTACTAGATTCCAATCAACAACACACAACTATATGGGGCCAATCATGCATAGCAAACAAATCTATAATTAGAACAGTACACCAACAGTAGAAAATCAAGTTGAAAAGCTTATAAAATTAATCTATACGTCGCTATGATCACACAGACGTAAGGATCACCGAAAACGGAGCTAGAACGGAGAAGTTACGCATTTTACAAAATTTGCGTGAATAAAATAATAAATTAAATACTTGATTTCGAAATAAAATAAATAAAAAAGAAAAATCAGATTTCAACATGCTGAAAGACGTTGAGAAGAAGTATAAGAAAATCTAGGGTCATAGATTCAAGGATGGATGGCTCAAGATGATTAGATGTATATGCGTATTTCCATTGTATTTGAGGATTTAGTTTTGTAAAGAAAAACGGCAAGAAATCCTATGTGAGATCATCATGATGTCATCAAGCTAAGCAAGAGCAAAACTGGCATGCAGAACACTAGGTCTGGTGCTTTGCTTTTTGGTGATGATGTATGTATATGCATGTACGTAAAGACCAGAATTAGCTAGATGATGAAAGCTTGACAAGACAGGATGAACGTTGTACATGCAAGCACATACGTCTAGAATGTGTGAGGTATCCAATTAAATTATAGGGAAAATAATTGGAGGCGCAGCTCACCTTTGTAAATCACGACCTTTTTATCCATCATGATCGAGCAGCAGTTGCGTGCTCCTGCGTACGTGGACAGAGACCTTGCATGGTACTAAGGCTCCAGGATTGGCGTACATGATCAAAAGCAGGAGGATCAACATCCGGATATGCGAACAGACATGACATAGAGAACCATCGAGTAAGATTTCTAACCAAAGCACGGCGGCGAACGGAAACAGCGACGGTGAGTTGACGGATACGGCGAGCAACTCGGGATGGCGGCCGGCGGCAAGCTGCAAGTCCAGCAGAACCGAATTTACCAACGGCGGAGCAACGGCGATGAGCAGCGGAAACGACGCTCGACAGCGGCGTCGACAATGGCGATTAGGGTTTCGGCAGCTGCTGTTGCAAGCTAGGGCGAGGCTGCGGCTTACGATTAGATGGAATAGGAGGCGGCGAGGCTGCTGCTTGATATATAAAGGATGCGGTGCACGATAACAAGGGAAGGAGCCGGGATACACGGGATTAAGGTGGCGCCGAGCGACATCAAGCTGAGTCCGTGTCAAACACGACGTGGAAGACGGCGACGCTGACCTGATGGCCCCTGGAGACAGCAGTAGATCAGCGCTAGGCACTTGCTGCTGCTCAAATTAGGCTACGGCCATTACGGCCCAGGAGATGAAGGCAATAGGCCTTCGGCCAAATTCCAGAGAGGAAAAAAGAAAACAATTTCTCTTTTTTTTTTTTTTTAACTCAATTTGAAAATGCTTTTGCAAAAGAATTTGAACACATTTCAGTTTCAGCAAAACCAGACATCACAAAATAAATATGCTCCAGCATGTATGCACAACCATGTTTCTAAAACCTATGATAAATTTTAATTTCACAAAAGTATTTATTTTCCTATATTTTATGAGCACAGAAATACTTAAATAAATCATTTTATTCTATTTTCAAAAGAGGCAAAATTTGGGGTGTTACACAGGACCTTTTAAGAAATAAGTATATTAAGGATAAAACTTTAGGAAAATGTAAAAAAGACCAACTGATTCACATTTTTAGAATAGTTTGATGAATATTAAAGATAGTTTCATGGAATTAGGTCACTTTAAGGTAAATGATGGGACACAAATAAGGTTTTGGCTAGATACTTGGCTGGGTAACAAACCATTAAAAGACCGTTTTCGGCTTTGTATAACATTGTTAGAAGGAAACAAGATACAATAGCTAAAATTATGAGTTCTCCTTTACTAAATATATCTTTTACAAGAAATTTGGTGGGAGCAAACTTAATTTGTTGGAACCGTATAGTACATTCTTTACACAATGTGAACTTAGTGGAGGAAGATGTGTTTGTTTGGGGCTTAAAAGCTTCCGGGACCTTTACAGTTAAGTCTATGTACGCTGGATTAATTAACAATGGGGTGAGAGTGTCACAAGATATTTGGCAAACAAAGTTACCAATGAGAATAAAGGTTTTCATGTGGTACTTAAAACGAGGTGTAATTCTAACCAAAGACAATTTGGCGAGGAGAAATTGGCATGGGGATTTAAATTGTTCATTTTGTCATTTCTTAGAGTCGATTCAACACCTCTTTTTTTTGATTGCTTTCATGCTAAATTTCTGTATGCGTTCAATCTATATACTTTTTGGAATTGTCCCACCGTCAAGTATACATGATTTGTTTTATACTTGGTTAAAAGTGGACAAAAATATAATACATTGTTATTAACAGCAGGCTGCGCAAGTGGGCAATTTGGCTAACAAGAAACGAGGTGATTTTTAACAAATGTAGACCAAAATCTGTCTTGCAGGTGCTATTTCGAGGAACGCATTGGCTTCGTCAGTGGGCAAGTCTACAAAAGCACGAGGAACTTCAAGACCGGATGTTATTTGTGACATCCTACCTAGAAACAACGGCTCTTCGGTTCTTGGGTCCAATGGATGGCTTTCTCATAGACATATTGGTCATGTTTAGTCAAAAACTACTACCTTTTGTTTCGTGTGCGATTATTTATGGTTTCAGCATAAACGATTTTAGCGTGTGGTTTGTAATAATTGGTCTGATTCTATCTATCGATAGATGAAGCCGGATATTTTATTCATTATCTAAAAAAATATAAACACAAATCATGGACTAGACAGTAAACCACAATTATGACTCTTATCTCTCACTCCTCTGTTGCAAACAGTAAAGCACAATTATGACTTTTATCTCGTACTCCCTCTATTTCAAACTAATAGGTCGCTATAGTTTTGCTCAATACTATTCACCTAGATGTGATGTCTAGGTGTATAGTTTGTATCTAGAAAAGTTTGAACACTTGCAATTTGCAACAGGAGAAGTAACTTATACTATGCATGAGGTTGGTACACGTATGCAACACCTGTCGGCTTTCTGGAGTACCCATCGACCACTGTACTGTAAGATTCAAGCTCTGCAAATCGCCCTGGACTTTTCAGTCACCTACGTGTCATGCGGCCGAGCATGCTCGAACTGGTGAGTGAACTCGCAGTCAAGGTGGACAGCTTGTCCGGCAGCACGCTCGATCCCAGCTCCCAGGCCAGGCAGCCGCTCCTGAATAGAGGTGGAAGGCTAGCAGCCAGTGTCAAAGTGTCGAGGTCGCGCAGAGGCATGGTGCACCGCGCACAGGCGCAGGGAAACCATGCGCCTCACTCGCAGCCTTGTCCCCTGTGGACCTGTGGTGTGGTTGTCGTTCCAGCAGAGGCTGGAGCTTCTAAGAATTTTAGCGATGCCGACCGGACTGGCCGAGCAGGGTGTGGACGTTATAGACCATGTCCTGATGGTATATATGTCTATCACAAAAAAAAAAAAAAAAAAAAAAAAAAAAAAAAAGATGGTATATATGTCGTGAGCTGGAAATGAGCACTGGAATTGACATCAACATGTTATATTTTGTTATACTCGTATCGCAAATGGGATTGAGCACCATGTAGGTTTATTTCATTTTTTTTTCTTTTAGAATTCAAGGGCAGAAGCCCGGCCTTTCAATAATAACATCAAAAAGACCAAACAGTTTACAGCACCGTTTAAGAATTCCACCCTTCTCCAGATGCCTAGCCAGGCCCATCTGGGAACACGTTTAACCACTTCGATACAGATAGAGACCAAGACAAAGCAGAAGTCATTACAGATTAACCAGACTACAACCTCAGACTAGAAACAAAAGTTTTAACTTCACTCTTCTAAACCGGTGCAGCTCATCAGCTTTCTTTTGCGTGGATCACATCAGGGTGCCCTCCAGCGACGACCACCATGGTACAAGAGCTTGTGTAGGTTTATTTCATATACAGCATTTTTTTTTTCAAAAGGCGGCAACAGCATTGCCAAAATTTTATTAGACAATGAAGAAGAAAACACAATTACAGAATTACAAAAACGAGACTAAGCTCGCCACCACAACCCCAGCCACTCAACTCTGAACATCGACCCAAACCACTCAACTCTGCATAGTACAGCATTTTCTAGAAGTGTGCGGGAACAAAACTTGAAATATCGAATTGAACTTGAAACCCATGCAGTGCGCCAGGCCACTAGCATTGGAGCCGGGGCCTCACATTGATTAGCACAATGTTTTAGGTTGAATTGTCATTGATTGCCCGTGGCAATTGATAAGACCAATGCGATCGAGCCTGGTGCCATCACAAAGTTATTGAGCAACCGACACGCCATGTGTTAAAAAAATAGCACTAGCTCAATCCTATGGTACTAGCACTCTATATGCATTAGCTGGTAGGGCTACAAGTAACACTGTCAAATACAATCGTTGATAATGTAACCTGGACAATCTGCCTAGCGTGGCGTCAACTTTGATCCAACTACAGCAAGTGGACACTTAGGGTTCAAAGATTTCTTACAGCTTGCATTGTACTACCGCCACACTAGTTAACTTGTTTCTCGATCAAGACCCAACGCGTGCAGAGTTTTTTGGTCCATGCCTGTTGCGAAAAACTCGAGGTCGCCTCTGCAACGTCAACCACTGCAGGAGGAAAGAATTTTTTTGGGTGGTCAGCGAATGCCTGTGTTGATCTTCAAACACGAAGTTAAGACTCAATGCAATTGCGAAAAATCTCGAGGTCGCCTATGCAACGTCAACCACTGCAGGAGGAAATAATTTTTTGGGTGATCAGCAGATGCCTGTGTTGATCTTCAAACATGAAGTTAAGACTCAATGCATGCAGGTCGTCGTTTACTAGTTCCACTCTGAGCACAATGCTAGAACCTAATCACAAATACTAATTAAATTAAACCCTCGGTCTAGTTATTGTGGGTGATATCGTTATCTTTTGATTGTCGTGCCACCAGCTGTACAAGTTTCACTGTGTTCGAAAGAATGGTTAAACAAATTATAAGCAATGGAAGTTATATATTTGAGCGTTTTTTTTTTCTTTTTTGCGAGGGGCATATTTGAGTGTATTGTACGTACTCATGCATGATTTATGCAAGTAGTATACATGATTTTTACAGTTTTTCCAAAAAAAAAACAATTTTTACAAGCAAAACCCAAGGGAAAATAAAGGATAAGCAGCCTCTAAATTTGTCAAGGTGCTACTTGGTCCACGAACTTTAAAAACGTATGCCTATACAAGTATCTAAACTTGTTAAGTGGGTCATCACAGTGGTCGATTTGGACTACAAATGGACCTAGAACTACTCAGAAATATTTCTGAGTATTTAACAAGTTTAGAGACGTGCAGTGCACCATTTAACAACTTATAAACTCAGAAAGTTTTTTAAAGTTTGTAGACCTAACTGTAATTGCAAAAACGAAGCACCCCTTGACAAGTCCAGTGACCACTCATACATTTAACTCTTAATAACTCAAGTTAATCCGCATGTTGCAGCGGATTTTCTTAGAATAAAGTTGTTACATCAGTATATGAGATATTGTCAAAGCTAGGCAAGCTAACGAAAGAATCTCATGAAAAGCTAACATGATATTATATCGAATTACAAGAACATGGGTCAGTCAAATAAATACTATGATGTGAATGCTTTAAACTCTTTCCGTCCTTTAAAATGAGATTCTAAGCTTCTGGATAACTATACTTATTGA
>JADLZK010002039.1:0-18781 GCA_015847255.1 Hyparrhenia diplandra | reverse complement strand
CTTATGCGCGTCTTTGAGTTCGTCCGATCACTAACGTATAAGAGTCTTTTTGATTGTTAGATCACCTGATTAAAAACTTTTTCGCTCTCCTGACTAAAACTTTACTCACCCTCCTTTGGATAAAGAGACTAAAAACGGAGCGAAGAAAAAGAGAAAGGAGAGAGGGAGGATTAGAGAGATACAGACATGCATGCATGTGTTCCAAGAAAGAGAGAGAACATTTTAGTCACCATAAGTTGGGTTTGCCTCCAACTTTTACATTTTAGTCACCTCCTAACTTTTTAGTTGCTCTGTTTGAAGTTTAGGTGATTAAAAGTGACTAAAAATAGGCATGACTAGTTTTAGTCAACCCTCAATCCAAACACTCCCTAAGTAAAATAGCACACTTATTACGTTTATATAAACATGTCGATAGATTCATCCGGAACAATTCTCTAAATTAGTTGAAACTTGAAAGATACGGACACTTAAATAAAAGAAACATTATTCATGTTCAATATTTCATGTTAAAAAGTTTTCTCTCATGTAACTGTAAATGCAGTATCATGGTTTTTGACAAATCCCTTAGTATAGATTAAGTTCAGTTGTACTTATGTCATAGGTACTACGATGATATTTTGGATATAGATCTTGTTGAAATATTATGCAATTTTCAGATTAATTCCATAAAATAAATCATGATAAATAGATCTACTAGATAAAGCATGTCAAACATACTAGCATAGCATAAAAAGCATATCACCGATCATAGCATACACTAGTAATGAAAATAATTTTTGCGTGATACCTGAAAAATCTTTTTCCGTGGCGGGCACATAGTTTGCCCGTCACGAGTTAATGCCCCCGCCACGCTCCCTCCGTGGCTGGCATTATTTACTCGCCACGCAGAAATTAATTTTTCCGTGGCGGGGCGTGTTAAGGTGCCGCCACGGAAAATCAATTTTTATGGCGGGCGTCCTAAAAAGACCCGCCACGGAAAAATAGTGGCCCGATGAAAGTAGCCCATCTTGGCCCAGAGCATCTCCACATATATATACCACACTTAGGGTTTGGAAGTCACCCCACTTCTCTCACTTCTCGAAACACCGTGCTCACAAAACACCGACCGCCACTTCTCTCCACTTATCCTCCGTCGGGCCTCTCTCCCGATCCCGACGCGCCCCAAATCCCACCAACCCTCCCCATCGCTTCCTCCGTAGCCCCTCCCGTCCTCTTCCCCTCGGCGCCCGCCCCTCCCCTCCTTCCCTCGAGGGCGATCCAGCGGCCACGCGTAGCGGATCGGCGGCCAGCGCCACCGAGGCGGATCTCGAGCGCGGCGAGGTGGCGGTCCCGGGCGAGGCCGATTCGCGACCAGCGAGGCGACCGGCGGATCCAGCGGCTACCCGGCAATGAGCGGCGAATCCAGGCGGGGAAGCTTCGCGACCGGGCGGCGGATCCCGGCGTAGCTGGCGCCCGACGGCAGCGGCGGTGTGAGTCCTGCGCCGCGGTGAGGTGGCGGCGGATCCGGCGCCCCGGCCCCGATCTGCGGCGGCGGATCCCGGCGCCCAGCCAAGGCGGCGGGTCCGCGATCCCAGCTCCCGATCTGCGGGCGGCGGCACCCTCGGCACGTAGGCTGGCACGGGCCCGACGATCGGCTTCAGCGGGCACGGGCAGCTTTTTGTTTTGTTTTTAAAATTATTAACCGTGGCGACGGAATTGTAAAAGCGCCCACCACGGTGAGGGTCGATTAACCGTGGCGGTCACCTCCGCCGCCACGGTGAGGCCACCATTTACCGTGACCTCAGGTAGGGTGGCCGGAGCAGCTTAAGCGCCATGTAAGATAAAGTGCCATACCACCTAAATGTAAATGGTACTAGTGATAGCATAGCGCATATCATAGATCATGGCAGCAGTGTAAAGCACAACTAGCGCACGGATAAATTGGATAGATTGAACATGACTAACCGCGAATATTGGATCTCGTGAATACGAGGCGTTTGAAGACAGCGTAATGGAGAGGTTCAGCGAAGTGAGGTCCTCAGTATTGTCGTACGTGCGTCGATCGACGATTGCTGAAGAAAGTCGAGAAGAAAAATTTGTCGATGATGAAGATGGCTGGGGCGATCCTCGCGTGTCCTTCGGAGAAGGCGAGCGTGACGAATCGATCGGGATCCCGTATCGAAGGCGCTTCCAAAAACATATTCGCCTTCTCGGTCGCGAGGATCGCAATGGCGACGGTTCCGGAGACCGCCGATCGGTGCCGCCTTGAGAGTCGAGCGGGAACGGAGGCTGGCGGCGGCGTAGCGGCGAGAAGAGGCAAACCTAAGCTTTGGATTAGATCGCGTTTAGCAATTAAGCGTGGCGGTGGTCGCGCGCATATAGTCAGGGTAGACCGACCTCGTGACACGATCGATCTAAACGGTTAGGACTCGCTATTTGTATTCGTTTAGAACTCTGCAAACCCCGAAAGACCAAAAACTAAAAGCGCAAGGGAGGCGCACCCAAGGGGGGCGGTTTCGGCGGACCATTCACACATGGCGTGCGCCTCGCCCTTCGCCACTCGGGCGACGACGGCGGTGGGTACCCTTTCTCCTTCTCACACTAGTCTTGAAGGAAGGAACAGCAACCATATTTAAGTTGGTCCTCTCCACCTTCTAAAGCAATGTGGTAGTAAAGGATTCCACCACTCCCTCCTTTCCATATTCATGAATGGGTCTTTGACATTTTTATCGGGGAATTTCTGAATTTTTGTCGGGCCAAACCCATATAAAACATAAATTCCAACAGATATTAAGCCACAACATGGAGAAAAATGATAGCCGAGCTAAGCGGCGGGAGAGGAAGCTTGACGATAAGTTATTTCTATTTGTCTTGCTATGCCAACTTTGACATTATTAAGCACTATAAGCGCCGCTATGTTGCATTTGCATGGCTTAATTTACATAAATAGTGGCGCTATTCCAACAAGCCAAGCTATGGTATTAACTTCATACTAATTTCGTAATTTGGATAATTTAATTAGATATCATTACGCTTGAATTTGGTATTTTGGTCGATGAAACTTTCATGAACCATGTTCTAATGTCATATTGATATTTGGTAATGTTACCTAGACTTGTGAAACTTTTGAAACATATTTGTATTCATCGATTCTCATATTTGCCATGTTTTTTTTTGCATCAATTACAGGTGTTTTTCATGTCTCTCTTTTACAAAAAAATGCTATCTATCATAATAGCGCCCGCTATAGGCTCATAACTTCCCAAAAGTTACTTGAAGCTATTTTTTTTAATCATGGTACACACTAATTATCCACCGCCACCTTTTTTGGTTTCAAAAATGTTCAAGCGCAAAAACCGTTCCTCTAGAAAGTAATTAAAGAAAAATCTATAATCAAACAGAGCCTTACAAAATCTAGTTTTGACTGAATGTATTGACTCAACAAAGGATGCAATGAATTGCTGCATAATGATTTAGAATATTATGATTAGCAAAAGAAAACTAAAAGAAATGTTGAGTAAGCTCACATTTACAGTGGAATGCTAGATGAGGATTCCATTCTAGCATGCCAAAGAAGATAATTTACAAAGGTACAGGTGACAACATTTCTCCTTGTCTCCAAATCAGATGATCTATAAATTAGTTGATATTTTTTATAAAAAATTCAGGAAGTACATTATTTCACCACACACTAGTACAGAATAAAACAACATGATGTAATGACTCTGCCACAATGTCAACAAAGAATGCTGGAAAAATGATAAACTCATACACTTGATGAACCATCGTGATTAAGCTTGAGTACTTGATGCTTCATTATTGCTACCGTCTTCGAGGAAAGGGTAATCCGTGTAGCCAACAATGGGATCTTGCGTGTAGAAGGTGGAACGGTTGTACTTGTTCAGTGGTGCATTCAGCTCGAACCTCTTAGGCAGGTCAAGATTAGCCAGAAGAGCCTTCCATACGCGACAAGGTCAGCATAGCCTTCTGCCACTACCTTGTTTGCCTTCCTCGCGATCGTACCTGCCAGCGGCGATAAAATGTGCCGCCATAAACGCCTTACCGAATGGTAGAGACTGCGAGGAATTTGTCTGCGCTCGTTCATAGGATCAGCCATTCTAGGTTCCACCATGTAGCGTAAGAGGAACCCTTGATGCTTGTTGAGCTGCTGAATCATGTAGTGGCCAAGCGCCACCGGATCGAATCCACGCAGTCCATGAAGTCAGCGAAGGGCGACAACCTAATACCCACGCGGTGCGCGCCCACCTCGCGGACAACGGCATCGATGACCTCCACGGCGAAGCGGCACCGGTTCTCTAGGCTGCCGCCGTACTCGTCGGTGCGGTCATTAGAACTATCCTTCATGAATTGCATTAGAACTATCCTTCATGAATTGCTCGAGGAATATCCGTGCGCACCGTGGATCTCAACACCATCGAAGCCGGCTTCAATTGCGTTCCGCGCGGCCCGTCTAAAATCATCGATGATGCAGGGATCTCCTCGGTCGGCAACCGGTGCGGCTTGGAATACTTCATTCCGGACTTGGCGTCCGGGGAAATCTGCTGTCCGTGCACGAGATAGGCGCCTGCCGTCGGGCTGAAGCTCTGCGAATTGGGTCAAGGAAAATCAGCAGCCAGCTCCTGATGAAACAGTAGCATAATCACAGCTGACAAAAGATGTACATGCTAGATAGGAATCATACCGTTGGTGGAGGCCCTGCCAACATGCCAAATCTGGCAGAAGAAGATCCCACCTTACGATGGACGGCGTCAACGATGGGCTTCAGGCTTCGACCTGCTCCTGCGTCAGATGCCAGGAGTGTCCGGGTACCCCTGGGCACCGATGGCTGACACCCCGTGGCCTCCGATGAGCAGGCCGCCCTTGGTGGCGCGCTGCGCAAGTAGTACACGACGGCGTGCGGCTGCGGCATGTTGCCGTAGGGCGCAACCTCGCTAGCGGCGCGAGCACCACCCGGTGGGAGAGCTGGGGTATCTTGTAAGGGCGTCACCAGCGGGATCACCTCCTTCGCAACTTGCTGCACCATCTTGGCCGCCTGGTTGCTCTCGGTTGCCGGCGCTCTGCTGCTGCAGATGTTTGTAACACAGGAAGTCACCTGCTAGCTAGCTCTATCTGTTTCTCGCTTTGCTTCTGCGTCTCTCCTGGCAGTGGTGTCGCTGTACATTTATACGTGTCGGAGTAGTTGCTCCAGGCCATTCCGCTGGGATGCATCATCCTTTCCGTCATCCACTTGGCTTGGCGACTTGGCGTCAAGTTTCCGGAAAACTACAGTGGACATGCGCCCATAAATTCTCATTTCTCACGCAGGTTCGTTGTAACAGAACGTGTTTTGAGTGCGCAACAGCCGCACGTGACTTTGACACTGCAGGCTGTTCGACATGTGTGAAACATGTCATCTGCAACAAGAGATGACGCGATTAGGATGTGTGACGTTTACGTAGGAGCTACTGCACCGATCATCCCATATGTTTGAGTTAGTCCAATCACTAAAGTATAAGGAAAATAGCACACTTATTACATTCATAAAACATGCTGATAGATTCATCCAAACGGTTCTCTAAGGTCCGTTTGACACGGCTTCACTTTACTAGTGAAGTCGCTTTTGAAAACCGGTTCTTTGAACAACTACATCAATGGCGCTAGAGCCAATTTGATAAAACGTTTGGCAAAATGACTCCACATGCCGACACGCTCTCATATATACCACGTAGGATGAGGTCAACCCAGATGAAGCTACTATTTTTAACTTCATCCTACCTCAAAACTTTGTGAGCATAATTTAAGGGACTTCTTGACTCAAAACGTATTTTTACCCTATTTGGCACAAAAAAAAAGCCCTGCCAAACCGGGTCTAAATTAGTTGAAACTTGAAAGATACGGGCATATAAATAAAGATACATCATTCATGTTTAGTGTTTAATGTTAAAAAAAGGTTTTCTCTCATGTAACTGTAAGCGGTATCATGGATTTTTTCTTTGACAAATCCCCTAGCATAGATTAAATTCAGTTGTACTTATGTCACGGGCTACACTACAGGAAATGGGTTCTTCGCGAGAGCCTAGAGGCGGCGACAAAGGCCCTCGGGCGTCGGCGGCGTCTTCGCCGAGCATAGTGCTCGGCATAGGGCCGAAGCGGGAAAAATTTTCAGGCTTACGGGTCCTATGCCAGAGCACCCTATTTCAACAGCTCTCGGGGGCGTATTGCCGAGAACCAGCCGCAGCGGTCGGTGAAGAAAGTGATGGTTAGCGGCCGTTGTAGCGGCCGGCCGTTACGCCCAATCTTCGCCCGAGCACACATGTCGATTGGGGCTCGGCAAAATATATGTCTTTGCCAAGAACCCGTTAGAAAGGCATGTCGGCAAAAAGAAATTTTTGAAAATTCAATGTCGAGTGCTCAACAGTTCGGCGGCTCGTAAAAAAAAAAACCAAAAACTAGAAAATTGTTTGCTGGCGGCGCTGCCATTGTGCTTTCGGCAAATGCGGGGAAAGTGGTGTTCGAGCAGGGCATTTCCTCGAGGTTTGCGAGCACATTTGTCAAAACCGTCGGCAAAGCGCCTTCTTAGGAGGGCGATTAGGCAAAGTCTACAGAGATTTTTTCCTTTTCCACCTTCACCAATAGAGCATATACAATATTTTTCACATATTTCACATCCATTCAATCCAGAACACATATATATCAAATTCACCACATATATATCAAGCGGCACATATAAGGTCATGATCAAACATAGATTAGCGACATCTAGTCTAGTTCCAGCGATACAACTCATAGTCATCAAGTTTCAATGTACTCAACACAACCCGCAACAAAACCTCGAGCCTAATGGTGGAGCTTGCACCAGTGATGGGTGGTCTAAATTACCAATGTACTCAGCATAGTAAGCATCTATAGCTGCTCGTGCGAAACTTCTTGTGGCTATTGCACAGGAAAACCACTTCGCACGCTCATTGTATTTTGCCCAGCTATCATAGACTCGGGAACCTCGCGATGGTATACAACACACCAAGTCACTTAGCCTTTAAAATGTAGAAACAAATGTTGAATTCACGGTTTGATGACAAACATGAGGTAATATAGAGATGGGCCTCGGCATCGGATAGGGTAGCCTACGCTAAAAAAGAGCAATGAGCCCCGGACCCCCACACCCCCCCCCCTTGATGCTCTCGACCATGAACAAGTGAGGATCATGGAAAATCCGGGAGCTCAATGTTCTTTCTTTTGAGCAGCGGCAAAAGCTTTGCATCCGCGGCCACCATTGCATAAAGGGACTTCGAGTCATATATGCACATCGATCATCATTTGCTGCCAAAGCAATTTCATGCAGTAGCCATGGAAGTGTGACTCAATCCATCCCCAGCTATGAGGAGCTATGCATGGAACTCTAGCTCCATCATTTCTTGGGATGGATGTGAGAATACGTTTCGATGACTAACATGAGGTAATAAAGACAATGCAGCTCAGATTCATGGCGCTAGCATCATAGTCAAAACTGTAAAGCATTTCAAAACCAATTGTCAAAAATAAGGCCTCAATTGGATCATTGGGCAAGCCAAAATGAGATAGGAGAATAGCGAGAATGAAAACAAGAGCAAAGCTTCCGGAGGTGACAAAAGAAAAGAAGGTGGCCTCGGCTTTTAGGAAGGTTTGTATCATAGAGCTACTAAAAAGAACATGCACATAACACCCGTGTTTTTGCATCATTTTAAAAATCACTAAAATTTGAACTTTTGAATTACAACTAAAACTTGATTTAATTTTTCAGCTAAATCGAAACCCGTTTTCGAAAACCTGCATTCAAACTCTCACCATATAGAATATTAGGTTTCCTTTGTTGCTTGTTGAGGCTTTATGGTGCGCAAAGGATGCAAGGTAAGTTCTAGATTTTATTTATGGAAGTATAAGGCATGAGAAATGATTTACAAATTTTTCTGCGGGAAATAGAATACCGAAACACATGTGTACCAAAAATATATATATAAATATTTTTACGAGCACCATAAATAAATATTCTCGACAATAAAAGTCGAGGGAATATAAATGTGCTCGTATAAATATTTGCAATATATGTTACACATGAAATGATAATATTCGAAAAACGTGTGTGCATAAATATATATAAGTATTTCTACAAGAACAAAGGTGTAGTGTGGTCTAATACCACGAAATCCACGATAATGGTAGCTTAGTCTCGGACTCGAATGGCCTAGCTGGAGACAATGGCACGAGGATTTATCTTGGTTGAGGGGGCGAAAGTCGGGGCTCCCTAGTCCCGGTGTGTTCACTATCCAGGGCTCAAATCTTTCGTGCCGGTCTGCGTACAAGCGGGCGAGAGAGAGAGGGGAGGGCTCCCAAGTCTCTATGATTGAGGCAAGTGCCAATATGGGAGTGTGAGGAGGCAGGGTGCGAGAAGAGCGGTGCGTTGTTCTTCTTCTTTGCTTGCTTGCCCCAGCGAGAAAACCCTACCCCTCCTTTTATAGTAGCAAGGGGGTGGAAACATGAAGCTCTCTCGGAGGGGTTGGGCGGGGTAGGTGGAACAATATGATCGGTGTGTCTTGTCGGTGAAAAGAGCTCTTCGAGGAAGCTCGTGGGTTGGCCAACCCGACTACCTCGAGCTCTCGGCTGCCTTGGATCTTTGGCGGTAAAATCATGCGGTACATGGCGGTCGGGGCATGGGCGGTGGTCATCGCGTCGCCTCGTCCTTGACCGTGGTTGGAAATTCCCGCCGGTTATGGGGGTGCCCATGTCGGCGGCCCGATGGGCGTCACGGGTAATGCGCGTCTCCCGGTCATGATGGCCCGGGTTGCTGAGTAGGCGGGGATACGACGATCGAGGCTCGGATCGAGCTCTTTGGTTGGCGGGGGCCCTCTCTTGAGCTCTTGGCGGCCTTGGATGCCAAAATTGGTCGTCGCTACACGCCGAATCCCGGTCGGTGGCGGTAAAGGGTCATGCCCGACCCCAATGCGTGGTTGGAATCGAGTCCCGTCGGCGTGGGGGTGTCCATGCCGGTGGATGAGGTATGCGCGACGCTCGCTGTACTGCGGCGTCGTGTGGGACGCGCTTGTTGGAGTCATCGGGGCATGGGCGGGCGACGGGGACGGGCCGTCTTTCCGCCAGCGTGCCTCCGCATGGCCTCGGTGCTGTCGTGGAGTGGTTGGCCAACTCATCGTACTTGCGATCTTCAGCGTGACGCCGGGGGACGAGCTCGATGAGAGCGGCGTTTGTTGAGCGGTTCGCTCGAGCGCTCGAGCTTCGGCGAATCGGAGAGAGGTCGCGTCTCGGAGAGCTCTAAGCGCGACAAACTTGAAGGGGGCCGTCGGCGAGGGACCTCGGCGAGCGGAAAGAGGTCTCGCCGAGCTCGATGCGCAGTCGAAAAGGTCGGCGAGCGGAGACCTCGAGCGAGGCGGAAAAGAGGTCTCGCTTGTGAAAAGAGCTTCGTCGCGCCGTGTAACTCTTGCTTCGCATGTAGGCGACCATGGGTGGAGGAGAGGTCCTTGGTTAGAATCATCGAGACATGATGTCGGAGGGTCTTGATTGGCGGATTGGGGTCATCAAAATATTGATCCCCCACGGTAGCCCCCCGGCGTTTGGGAGAGAGAGGAGGTCTCTCTCAAATGCTCCCGTTTGACGCCACTTGGAGCAGGGGTTGAGAGTCATGTTCGTCAGTGCGTGCTTGGAGGCCTTCGCGGAGTAGCTTACCCGAGGCTCCGGGGAGAGCTGTGAGCTCTCGCGAGGCTTTCTTAGTGTTGTGGTGAGCCCTTCGACACTGTTGTCTTCGAGGCGTGTCGATCCCGAGAACTCGCCTTCCTTCGCCGTCGTGGTCGGATCGACCTCGGTATGGGTGCTTTCGGCACCCGCCTTGTCGAGTCCCGAGCCATCGGGTGAGCCCGCTCTCCCTTAGTGGATTTTCCAATGAGCGGCCGTGGTTCGCGGCCTTGTGGCCCGGCTTCTTGGGAACGGCGCCATCTGCGCCGTTTTGTTTATTGGTGGTTATCGCGGGGCGCCCGTGTGCCCCGCGATTGATCGCCGATTCTGAGTCGCCGTCGTTGGCGACGGTTCCTCGCCCGAATCGTGCATCGTGGGTGGAGATACCGTGGGGAGGCAGCGGCCGGCGCCTCCAGCGTGGGGAAGTGAACCGTCGCGGCAGGCTATAAATACAATGGCTCGGGTCGTGGAGGTGGCGTCGTCTTCTTCCCCGCTTCTTCTCCTCCCCTCGGGAGCCACCTTCGCTCGACATGGAGGGTCAGGGTCTTGGGCGGGAGGCCGGAGGAGACGCCGGCGCGGCGGGAGGGGGATTCGTCTTCTCGGCGCCAACATGCGTCGGCGGCGATCCCAGCTCCGCCCGGGGCCATGCCTTCTCCGCCCAGCTCGGCGCCGCCTGCGCCTCGCCCCGGCGGTGATCGCCGAGCTCCACCTCGGGACTTCGGGCTGCCGCGGTCGGGGAGATGTGAGGGCGGCGCATCGACACCCACGGGAGGCGAGAGCTCGCGATCGCGGCGCGATTCGAGGCGAGAATGCCGACCGGCTCGCGCGCGGTGAGCGTCTCCCCCTTCTCGTTTGGCCTTTTTGAGTTGATGCCCGCTCGCTGATCCTCCCATGTAATTCCGTCGTAGGCTACCCGAAGAGCGGATCGCTACGGGAGCGGCTCCCGTAGTTGCCGCTTCGCGGCGCGCCGTCGAGCGGTGGCGGCGCTCGCGCGATGGCGTCGTCGGCGTCGGCGCCCGACACGCGAGGATCCGTGGTTTTCGCGGATGGGAGACTTCGGTGGCGAGCCTTGCAATTACCGGCGTCGAGGAGTTCGAGTCACGCTGCGAGGCGGTGGTGGCCAACATCGGCGTCCGGCGCCTGGCGCGTAAGAGTAGCCCGCCCGAGTCGAGAAGCGGCGCTCCGTCTCGGGCGAGGTCTCGTCCCCAAGCTCAAGCTTCGACAAGGACCGCAAGGGCGAGAAGGTGAACGGCTCCACCGCCAGCGTGGGCATCCACCCCTCCAAGGTCATCGTCACCAAGCTCGAGCTCGACAAGGACCGCCAAAGGCGCTTCTCGACCCGCGAGGCTTTCGCGAGCTTCGGTGAGGCCGTAGGGACGTCGTCGCCCGTGGAAGCTGTTGTAGATAGGACCTCTTACGTACCCTTTCGTTTTTGTAGTCTCCCTACTCGGGTTCATGCACTCGTGCCTATATGTATGTATGCTTTTATGAACAATGAAAGCGTAAGGGTTAGAGTACCAATTTTTGTCTCGCATGGCCGAGGTCTCGGCGTGAGTTAGTCAGCGAGGTCTCGAGCTGCGTGCGTAGGCGTTCGGGCCGAGGTTGTGACGCGAAGCGTGGGACAATCTTGTCGATAGTGTTCATGAGTCCGTAACACCTCGACGCGGAGGGGCACGACTCGGTCGGCGTCTTTTCGCCGTTCGACCCGTATGCAGTAGCCCCGTGTCTCTCCCTTTGCTTGGGTTTTCGTCCCGGTGATGCACGGGTGATCCCGCGGGTGTGCTCGGCGAACCTGCGAGTGTGAGTCCCCGAGGCTCCGCGAGGGACGAGAGGTCCAGCGTGGAGGCTTTTTATAGGCTATCGTGTGTGTTACGCTTTCCCATTTATAGCACGAGGCGTAGGGAGTGAGCTTCGGACTTGGTTTTACCTCGTTGGCGAGAACCGAGTGCTCGGTGAGTTGATAGCGGGTGGTCGGGGAGGTCAAGCTCGAGCTCGTTCGATGTGAGTCAGTTTGGCGGGACCGGGACCTCATATTCCAAAAGGCGCGACTTTTACGGTTTCCGGGCTCGTTCGAAGAGCCCGTGGACTCGTGTCCTCGCGTCCCGTGGAGGATAACCTGAAGTCGTCTTTTTGTTTCCTTTGGCGACCCGAACACGCTTAGGCGAAAAGCCCCGAGGTTCGTTCGAGTTCTCGGGGCAAGAGCAGTGTCGGTCGTTTGCTTTGCCTTAGCGTCCCTCACTCGTGGTGTTCTCGGGCGACCGTCGAGCCCCTTGTCTTTGGGCCGGCCTTAGAACCCTAGGATGGCGAGCTTCGTGTATCAAGCTCGTCAGTCGAGCTCGAAGATTTTTCAGCCGTGTGTGTCGAGCTTCGGGCGTCCGCCCTAGCGGTCAAAAATAGCCGTTGGGATTTTTACCGTTGGAATTTTTCCCGTTGGTCGGGAGTTATCCCATTAATGCTGCGCGTCGCCGGTTTTCCGCCGGATGGCGACCGTGGGTTGTTGTGGCGATAGCCGTTGCGCGTGGGCAGCGTAGCGTGCGTGAGCCCCACCCGATGGTTCCTTCTGGCGCATCCGTCGCATCGGGCCTTATAAATAGGCGAGATCGGGGCGGATGCACCTTTCTTCCCTTCCTTCTACGAAAGCCAAAAGCGGAGAGAGAGAGAAATAGAAAGAGAGAGGACATACTTCTTTGCTCGGATCTACTTCTCCGTCTCCCACTGTTCCGCGATGATCGCGCTCCGCGAGCGCAAAGATGGGGGACATGGCATCGCTCGACGGCGACCAAGCAGCGGTAAGACTCTGCGGCCTGCGTCGTGCGAGGCTCCCGTACCCGGCGACGGAGGCCGAAGAGTGGATCCTCCCGCCGCCGTCGCACGAAGTTCCCGATCGCGGCCGGCGAGTGCGTGAGTGTCGTTCGTGGCCTTCCACGCAGCGCGGCCTCGGCGTCCCCCGCCGGCGATTTCTTCCCAGAGCTGCTGTGGTACTCGGGGCGTCGAGCTCCGGACACGGCAGCCGAGCGGCATCTCTGCTATTTTCGGGCGTTCACGCGATGCTTGTCGCGAGGGATGGTTGGGGATTCCCCAGCGGGAGCTCTTCCCGGCACCGTCTATGCCAAGATCCGGGGCTTGAAGGGCGGCGACGGAGGTCCCGGAGGTGCGGCTCCGATTGCTGCGTCCGCGATCCGCTTGCGCGGTGGGAAGGTCCGCGAAGTTCTTTCCCAAGAGGCGACTTCCCGGCGGCAAACCCGGGTGGAGGGAGGTGGTTCTACCTAAGAACGACCCCGACCATCCTCTGCCAAGTACGCGGGGAAGGCGTTCGACACCGCAAGCGGCTCGTCGGGCGTGAGGGTCGCAGCGATCACGCTCCCCGAGGCGGTGGAGGCCGTGGCGTTGAAGAGCGAAGCGCTCACGGCGCGCCGGTCGGCGCTGAACCATATCATCGAGCGCAGGCTCGCGAAAGGCGCTGGTGCCGCTCCAACGGCGACGTCGCTGGCGTGCGGGAGATGGAGCCGAGCTCGCGCCGTGCCGTGGGGAGCGGCGAAGCGCCGTCCGCGCGAACCGTCGAAGCGGTGGAATGGTGGATAACTCGGGTCGATGCGAGACGGGTGCGAGGGCCCTCGAGCCCCCAAGTTCTCCACGACGCGGATACTGCTGGCGGCCGTAAGAGCTCGCGACTTCTTGTTTGTTCGAGGTTGCCCACTTATCGCTTTGAGTTCCGAGAGGATGAGCTTGTGTTTTTTGCGAGGTTGGCGAAGTGAAGTCATTTGGTTCGCGTCCTCCCCTCCCCGAGAGGCGACGCCCTAGAGAGGCCGACCGAGCCCAGAAGCGAGCGAGCTCGTCGGCGGCGGCAGCGAGGAAGGAAGAAAGCGGCAGCGGCGGCGAGTCCCCTCGGTCGTCGCGACGCCCGTAGCCAGGAGATCGGGAACACTCATGAGCTCCGAGCTTGATACGAAAGCGGCAGCCGTTAGCCGAGATCGGCGCCCGGCCTCGAGCGGCGCCCGTGCTCAGCCGCCGAACTTCGGCGGAGTTCCTCGGCGCGAAAGTCAGCCGAGGAGTCAGGTACTGAAACCACGCTTCGGAAAAAAGCGAATGCTCGGCAGCGGTGAAGTTCTCTTCCCCCTACGGTGCGATGCACGGCGTTGGCGCGTGGAGTCTTAGATTGTCGTGGCGTTGCGGGCGGCGTGTACCCGGCGAGCGCCCTGGGCCAGTGAGGAGACCTGCGCAGCGCGATTCGAGCGCGATGGAAACTCGCCGATGCACGTAACGGCAGAGCTTCGGCCTCGCAGTTGAGTGATAGGGATGCGGGCTTCGAGAGCTGCCAGCAGCGGCACAGCGGTGGGAGACACCGAATCCATGGCGGCGAAGCGCGGCTTGGCAGCGGCGGCGCAACGGTGAAGCGCGGCTCAGTCGAATGATAGCGGCGAGTCCCGTTCAAAGGCGCTGTCGGCCTACGCCCATTTGCCGATGCCGAGACTCCCTCCTCACGGGCCTGCGTGACGCAGCGTAAGCGCGAAAGTCGAGCATCGAGAGTGGCCGGACGATACGTGAACTCCGGCGGCGGCCTGCGTTAGAGAGCGAGAGACGCCGAATCCCGTGGCGGCGGAGAGAGGAAAACGGCGAGAGTCGAAGAGATATTCCGGCCATGGCGAAGCTGCCGGGAAAGACCCGCCCGAAAGTCGGTAGCTCATGCCGAATCCGAAGCTGCCACCGAAATCGACATCGCCAAACATCTCCGCAGCGAAAAGGCGGAAGCGGCAAATTGCGCATGAGCGAAGAGTGAGAACATCCGCTAGCCACAGAAAAGCGTCGTAGAGGTCCCGAAAGGATCATGTCTTGTATGCGCCCGTCAGCGTTCCGGCGAAATGACACGCCGATTCTCCTGCCCGCGACCACGATAGCGCCGCTGCGGCCACGCGCCCGCGAAGCGCGCGGCGTGCTGTTCCGGCTTGTGCGAGGTTCGAGTCGTCGCAGCCACCGGGTATTTCTCTCCCTTTTCTTGTGCTTCCCAAAGACTGCTCAGACTGCTTGTGCTCTTGAGCGTGCTTTGAGAATTCCATCAGAAACACAACCAAGTGACACCGCTTTCAGCGAGGCTGAGAGCCCGTCGGGAGCTTCGTTGAGCTGTACAAGAGACATGAGTGAAAGAAGCTTCGGCCAGCGGCTGCCAGCTTCAGCATCAATTTCTTTAGCGCCCGAGCCGGAGGCGTCGTTGAACTGCGTCACGCGCGGAAGGCGAACGCTGCGAGGCGGCACAAAGGCCGGCGCGCTTCGGCGAGGCGGCTTCGGCAGCAGGAAGGCGGCTGGCAAAGGCTTGCGCTACCGCGCGAGCAGCAGCCAAGAAAATGCGAGGAAGGCTTCGACACCCTCCACCTTTGCTTTCGAGGACAAGGCACCAGCGCTCGCCGGCCGAAACGAGAAAAGCGAGCCCCTTCATAAGAAGGCGAGCTGCCGAGTACCTCCGTCGTAGCGAGGAGCAGCTGCGGGTAGGTAATCGCGCCCATCTTCGCGTTTTTGATTTTCTCGGTATTTGGGCTGATTGGTCATCAGCGGCGGGGCCTGTGATACGGCGCGTCGCCCGAAATGTAAGTGCTGCTGCGCGGCAATAGCGAGGAAGCTTACGGCTCAGCGAGAGCGAGCGAGTACAGGCCTGGCGCAGCGCACGATGGCTGTGGAGTAGCTTGAGCGTCCGTCCCTGCGCCACAATGTATCGTCGTGGTGACTTCGCGTTGACCGAGCACCCGTCTGCTTGCAATGCGAGGGCGAGAAGGAGAAGTCCCTGGCGGCGAGGAGGGCGTCAGCGGACATGGAAGCGGGAATCTTGCACTCGGCGAGAGCCACCACAGAGCATACCGGCTTCGCGGAAGAGGAAGAGAGAGCGGACTTGAAGCAGCGCACGCGTCGAGCTTTCGTAAGCAGCGAAGGAGAGGCTGAGCGTCTTAGGGCTTAGTACCTCTAATGCCGCGGAAGAGCGGCGGCTTCAGCGGCGCTTCGAAGAGATCTCGCTACGATGGCGAGATGTGTCGCGGCGTCCTGCGGTAGTTTGAGAGATAGCGGGCACGGCGGAAGCGAATCTGTACCGCTCTCATGCGTATAAAGAGTGGCGAAGAGGAAGGCGCCCGGCCCGGGTAGTAGTCCCACAAAGAGCGTCGGCGTTATCTTCAGTCACTATCCGAAAATGGGCGTGGCGGTGAAAGCGAGATGGCGCCCGTAGTATACGGCGGCGCTCAAACGGCGAAGAGATCGCTAGCGCGAGCTTGAGCTGGCTTCCGATGGGGTATCGCCCGAGACTCTACTACGCTTTACCCGCGAGAAGAGGTAGAGTCACCAGAGACTCATCGCGGAGAGCCGAGCGACTGTGCGCGAGGCATGGCGGAAGCACCGCGGCGCGCGATGGGCGAGACCCCTCCTTACCGTAAAAGTAGGAAGCGCCGAGGCCAAGCGCTGCGAGTAGTTTCTAGAGCTCGTAGTGGGGTATCATTATTTGCAGAGATTTAAAGGACTGCATTAATGCGGAATGAAAGATCACTGCGTGTTCGCTTTTCTATCACAATACGTAATCGCATGTCCAACTTTTTCACGAGTGCGTATTTCGGAGAATGGGACGCGGGCCGTTTCTCGTTAGCAGCGAAGAGTGTGAAGATCGATTAAGCGGTCGCCAAAGCCATGCGCTTTTGTTGAGCGAACTACGTGACCAGAGTATGTTTTAAGAGCGTTTAAGGAAAAGGCAGACGCGGTCTGCGTGAGCGAAGCGCTGCGTTAGTTTGTGATCTTTGGCCGCGAGAATTTCGCGAAAAAGTGAGTGCAATAAAGACCACTAGATGGGGTGTGCGCCCCATTCGCTTACTTAGCAGCAAGGCGGGCCTTTGTCGAGATGAAGGCGAGTCATTGCTCAGTAACTAAGAACGTGAGCCAGATGCTTTACCGCGAGATCTTTGCATGGCGGTGTCTTCTAACGAATTTTACTGAGTACGCGATATTTCAAAATACATCTTAAGGGTAGAAGCGTAGCGCTAGCTGTACGATGTTCCCATCGCGTTGAGTGAGATTGCGATCACTGATGGTCAGCATGAGCTTTATGCGTGCCGGCCTCCACGCGGTGCGATGATAAAGGACCCTCCATAAGCGCCCGGAAGCTTGTGCACATCCCTCGGGCTTTGTAGACTGCGTCGTAGGGCGGTGATCGCCCGGCAGCGAAGAGCTGCGTCCCACGGCGTATGTCGCTAAATGGTAGCGCCCGCCAGCTCATGGGTACTTGGCGGAGTGGATGGCTTAGCGATGTCACGCGAGACTTACGTCGAGCGTCATGGCGTCTTGGCGGCGCTTTTAGTTGTGTGCTGTCGTCGAAGGGTCGAGCTGACGTGAAGCGTACTTTCGAGCTTCCGGTAAGGAAGAACGGCATGCGAGGCGAGGAAAGAGCGATTGCGTCCGTGGCCTGCCAAGGTGATGCGAAAGACTCCACCGCCGCCCAGCCCGAGAGGCTTCGACCTTTAGCCATGCGGCGAGCGTACTACTCGAGCCTCACGAAGATGCGAGGACTTCCCGCGCCTGCGGGATCATGCCAGTGCTTCGCTCTACACAGCCGTTGATGGCGAGTAGAGCGGCGGCGCGCGAATGTCGGCCGGATACAGTGATACGGCTGCGCACCGGTGCGATGAAGACTTCCCCGCGAAAGTTGGTGCGTTATGCGGTGATGATCGAGGATAGAGGACTCCGGCGGTGGATATTATCGCCGTGTGAAAGAGCTTAGCGGTCTCGGCACCGGCTTTATCGCATGTAGCGATAGGCGTGACCCGATCCATTTGGAGAGCTAGCCGATAGCGGCGAGGAGATCGTGTATCCTCACGATGCGATCCTGCGACGCAGTCCTACCATGTCCAGACCCCGAGGCGGCGAGAGCGGCCCGGTGAGCAGAATGCGTTTTGGAGGGCTTGAAATTTGCAGGAAGGTGTCGCCTTTGGCGCAAAAGCGGCAGCCCTACACTTAGCGTCGGGCGGCTGCGCGTCGGCGTGCGGTCGGCAGTAGAAACAGCTAGCGGAGACTTTCGGCGAGCCCGTGCGGTGCAGCGGTGATGGCGCGTCGCCCAGGTGGATTTCTTTGGCGAGCTCGACGCGTCGCCGGCCGGTGATGCGGCTATGTAGGATGCTTTAGTTTGCCGCGTCGATTGACTCTTCCCCTCTCACGAGCAACAAAGCGCGCCCTCCGGGCTGGCAGGTACGCGACTCCTCATGCGCGGTAGCTGCGCCCTGCTCGGCCATGGTAGCAGCGGGACACGCCCGGTCACGGCCGGGGTGCGCGAAGTCGACCCGGCCCGTGCGCCCGAGTCGAGCGAGCACATCCCGGAAGCGGCTGCAAATACGCGAAAGCGGAGCCCACTTGTAGCGCGAAAGGGCGGTCGACCCCTCGAGACGTCGGTGCCGCATGGGAGTGCGGCCGAGAGCGAGCTGCGCACCTGCGCGCGAGCTCCCTCCACGGCGAGCGTATCGAAGGCTTGTGTGCGTTGATGCGCATGAGAAGACTCAGGACGGCAAAGCGATGACGGCAGCGGAAGCTTGGCGAGAAGCGTCGGCGTCGTTGATGAGATTCTGCGGTGGGCGTGATTGACCTCCGGCCCGTGCAAATGTTCCTCAAGCCACCGGACGCTTACGGTGATGCGACCATCGCCGGAGTTGGCCTTGATGCGACCTCTTTCATGACTTAGTTTTTGGCGAAAGCTCGAGAGTCTCCCCGGACCTCGAGGTGCTCGATCACAGCGAGCTTCGAGTGCGCAATTAGTCGTAGCCCGTTTCACCAGCGCTTGCCGTATCAGGCCGTTGTTGGGCCTTGAGGAAAGTGCAGGCGATATAGGTATTTCATGCACACCTTTCTTGGAGGTATTGGTGAAGACGCGAGGCGGCAGCGGCATGCGTACTTCTTCTACCGTCCATCCGAAATGTAGGGTCCAGTACTTCGATGTGCGTCGGGCCTAGGTAGGCTTCACGACCTCAGTCGTGGCAATGAAATGCGAGCACGAGAACTTGATAAGCGTCTCCCGAAGCGTCACGTATTTGGGCTCCCCGAGGCACCGATAGCCCGCAGCGTCGTCCGT
>JADLZK010002038.1:0-81768 GCA_015847255.1 Hyparrhenia diplandra | reverse complement strand
TAACGAACAGAGTCCCAGACCAAACCTGTTCGAACTTCGACCTGGTGAAACAAAATTATGTTATTTATTTATTTTGCAAAAAAGATTAAACTCATCTTCAACTGATGGCTAGCTTGTCAAAAAAACATTTCTCCACTGTAATAGGTAATCTGATATCAGTGCTCGGCCTAAGGTAAGCGTGATCATACCAGACAACCTATCCAAATTAACATGCCTGTGCAGTTCTACAGATACAGAGCATCATATCTTCAAGATGATGAAAACCTTCTCTCCTTGGCCTTTTTGATGGTGACGATGAAGAGACGGCAGATCGCCGGCGCTCAGCTCGAGGCGATGTTCGGCGCTGCTCACTTGCATTAGCTGCTGCCGACCTCCAGAAATACCAGAAGCAAATAAGAGCCATCACACTGAATACTGCAACCATCCAGATGCCTTTGCCAGTGTCATGTACATGAACCACTTCATTGTCCCCATCCACAAAGGAAATGTTTCTCTTTGTACACTCTGCTCAGAAAAAAGATAAAAAAAACAACTATTAGGAGGCACAAAGTATTACCCTTCGTCCCTGAATATAAGCTGTGCGGTCTTCAAGAACATATTTTGACATAATTCTCTTATCATATATAAATTATAGAACTAAAAGTTTGATCATTACAAAGTATTTCTAAATTCAAATCTAATGTAACTACTTTGGTAATACAAAATTTTAATACAATTAGACTAATTGTTAGTCAAAGATAACAAAGTTTAAATTTTTGAAATATGTGCCTGCCTTCCAAGGGAGTAACATAGAATACATAGCCACTATTTTGATCTTGAAGGAAGAACAAATAAGCATGTACCTGCTAAGCGTTCCTCCATTCGAAATGTTGACCATTTGGAGATGATATGTCCATCCTTTCCATTGCACAGAATATATGTGGTAGCCAATTCAGAAGGTCCCCATCTTTCTATCATGTAACGGCAAAGGCAACAAGCCCCACTCTCATCACTTGCTGGAACTTGATCAATTGCATATAATAACGCATTGCAGCATGTGTGTGAGGATGGCTTCCATACGCCGTCTGGTTGCATACATGATAAGACGGCAATGCTCGTCAAGTCATAACGACATGTGCCCTCATCAGATCTTTGTGTATCTGTGGCTGAATAGGCTCCAGATGATGATAGAAGGATTGTGAGCAGCAACACCCACAACCAGTATGTCTTATGGACTACCAATCAAAACAAAACAAAAAACATGTAATTAATATCAATATGTTTTTATTTTTTATAACACAATGTATTTAGCATTGATAAGGCCATGTAACTCAGCGACAAAACTGGATGGAAGAACCAAAACTAAAATAAACTTATGACATTTATTTAGCCATGCAACCTATTGAATAATTTGAAAAGAATGAGGACATTAACTACAATCTTGTATTGAATATATCCAATGCAAAAGGTAGTCCAATAATAAAAGAGCGAAACTTACAGCATCTGACATTGGTATTAGGAGCATTTATCTCTGCATCAACAACTGGAACATTTCTGCCCCTCTTTTCCTGCATTTGTAGAGATTACTAGTCCAAATCATTACTCACTCTGATGAACAGTAGCAGAAAGATTTACTACAAGATTGCTAGGTTTTACGATCTCATAAATACTGGAAGTTAAAAATAATTCCATCTGGAGCTGAAGTTGATGTCACAGTAGAAAAGCACATACACCTTTTTCTTAAAAGTTGCCAGCTGTTGTTCCATTCATTTAAACAAAGCATGCTCAAACTAGTTTAAGCACCAAATAAGATAGGCAAAATCAGCACACAATCTCACTATACATATTTCTCAAGGCTTTCTTTGGCAAATGTGCATCCCAAAATGAAGATAGAATAAGTAGCATTGGCAGATTAAAACTTCTTAGAATATAAAGATGGGGAAAAAAGACAACCCCCAGACATACCAGTAAACAAATAGCAAGGGAGGAGATCTCATAGATAAAAATCGCTCCAATTTACAAAACTTAGTATAGCACAGTTAGCCACATTTTTTTATACATGTAGAATAAAAAAGTTGTAAATTAAACTGCATAGCAATATAATTGGTCGATCGGATCACGCGCACACATATATATAACCAAAAAGCGAAGGGGTTGGGGCGTCAGCTTGTCTTACAGCCATTTGAGATGGCGTGGCCAGATGCTCCTGGGAATCAACTGGATGCGTCGTGCAGTCCATTACTGTGTAACAACCCTGAAAATATTTTTCGGACAGATTAGAATAATCATCCAATCATAATTCATAAATGGGGATTGCACGCAAGATCAATCAGTGGCACCCTCAGCCAACCATTCAAAATCAGACTTGCTAAAGTTCCCAGTACGACAAACAATGCGTCAAATTAATTTCTTCACATTTGTGCTTACAGCAAGTTATAATAGCACAGTTAGGCATGAATTGTTAAACCTGTACTAGCATCAAGTGTTATACTGTGTGGTATTCTAAAAAAAGTGTTATGTTGTGTGGTGATTGTGGCTAGTCAGTAGTTACTACATATTAATTTACTAGCTATATTAGTACCAGCCAAAAATCAGTAAGATGATCGACGTTGTAGATAAAACAGCACAGCAAGGTAATTAATTGGTCAGGATCACGTGCACATAAAACAACTGCATGTGACTTGCAATCAATTACCGTGTAACCCTGAAAATATTTTCGACAGATTAATTAGGACACTAACGTCGGAAAAAATCCAATCATTAATGGGGCGATATGCTCTTCAGCTCTTGTGGAGGCCGATCGAAGAGCAGATACGGATCATTTTACAGAGCATCCTTTCGAAATTCTTCCGGAATCGATTGGGATCCATAAAAATAAGGACCAGATCAACTCGGGGAGAGAACCGACCAACCAAAACTGCGACAAGCACATTGGGGGTAGAGAAGCACACACCCCACCAACACCAAGCGACGCCAAAATGATGCAAATAGAGCGGCATTGCTTTCCTGCCATGGATCGCCCAGCACAGAAGTCCCGATCGAATCGGCGGAATCAAACGACGAGAAATCGCGGCGAGATTGGGATTTGGAGTGAGGTCGGCGAGGGGAGGATAGCATACCATCAGTTCGCCAACCTGCGGGCGGAGCGGACGGGAAGCACCTCGCTGCTTCGTCGCGACGATCGCCGATGCGACGTCGCTTCTCTGGGAAGCAACCGCCTTCATCCACCAGCCCCGCGTCGGCGACGCCGCGGGTTTAAAGCAAGGGGATGGAGCAGGTGCGCAGGGTTTAGAAGAGAGACAGCAGCCGGCGACACTAGTCACAAGCTTAGTCAAAGTGAAAGCGTAGAACGTGGGCCGAGTGAGGCCGAATTGGCCCATCAACAGAACAGTCGCCAGATTATATAGCTCTGTTTGAACCGCTTAACTTAGATTTTAAGCCAAATAATCGAAAAATTCCGCCAAACACTTTGCTTCTCGACTCACGACACTGGAACGTGACCGTAGGAAAATCCACTCCAGCACTGCGGTAGGATAATCGACTCCCACCCCGCTTTTCCGAAAATGCGAACAGATTCCCCCGCTGCCTGTGAGCTGAGCCGACGCCACCTCCATCTGTTGCAAAGGTGAGCACACACACTCCTTCAATTTGTGCAAGAATGTTGGTACAGATTAGTCATTCTTGCTGCTAGAAATACCTGCCGCTAGCAATATTGGTACAGATTCGTCATTCTTGCAATTTATAGATGGATAAAACAATAAAGGGTCCAACAGCAAAATGGGATGCATTTGTAGCCAAAGTATTCAATGAAATATGTGTAGAAGCAGTCATTGCCCATAACAGGCCATAATATTGCTTAAATGTTGTGGGTTATGGACTTATGGTAATTTGGTAAAGAAATTCTTTGATCGAACAAAGAGACGATACTCCCAAGACCAGATGAAGAATAGATGGGTATCTAAAGAAAATAGGATATCTAGCACCATACAAAGACAAAGGTATCATGTGCCCGAATGGTAGCATGGTCACCACCCAGTGGAATTGAAGGAGGTGTTCAACTATAATCATGCGTCCCTTCGAAACGCAATTGAGCGATCATTTGGAGTTTTAAAGATGAAGTGGCACATTCTCTTGCAAATACCTAGCTTTTCAATTCAGAAGCAATCAAAGATCATTGTTGCTCTTCATAATTTCATTAGAGATAGTGACATGAATGATGAACATTTTGTAACCTATGTGCAAGACAATAGTGACGAAGACCCTACAGATGATGATGGTAGTCATGCAGCGGATGATACTGACATGTGTGCTTTCCATGATGCACTAGCTGTTAGTTTGGTTGGTTGATTCATTGATATAATCTTCATTATGTTGTATCACTTTTCATAGACCAAATGGTACTACTTATGAATTCTATTTTACATTGCATTGTATAACCATATTTCTATCCCAATCTTTACATCATTGCCTTCAGATCATTTAAACTAACTAAAAGATGTATTATCTGCCTCGGGGGTGGTATATCGGTCATTCTACCCTCGAGCGCAGATAATCTACCGAAATAATCGGGACAGTCAAACACCTTGCTTATTTGGGACGGTAGATTAATTATCCACATCTTGGCTTACCAAATAAGCCAGCTCACCTTTTGAACAAGTCCAGATACGCGGTCCCAAACAGGGCCATAGCCTATAAAATTGTTTCATTTTTTTTGCATGAAGTTTTTAGAACTTTTGCATACTAGCAATGTATACACGTGTGTTCCTGCTTTTAATCTGACAAGCCTACAAACAGTATTGTGTCTCTTATGGCCTTAGCCCTTAGAGCAGAGTTACCTTGTTTAGCAAAATAGCTTCACCTAACTATCATGTATGGCTGAGAGAGGACAATTGTGAGAGGGAGCCGAGAGAAGCTACAATTTTGCCTCCTTCGCACAACAAGGTCATGTGAGAGCACATTTCTAGGTGTTCCATGCGTGGAGCTATTTCTTTTTACACCGTTTGGTACAAAACAACTCCAAACAGCTCCTGAATCCGCTGAAGGAGCCCCGCCAAACGTGGCTAATGTGATCTGAAAATAGTTTAGAATCTTGTGTAAAATTATCTTCTATATTTTATTAGGAGCAAGATCTTAAAAATTATTGGAGAAACTCAACAAATGGCCTTCCAACTTTTTTTGATACTTTTACTATAGGGGAGTACCCGACAGTATAAATTTCAAAGAAACGGTGTCACACAACTAATTGTTTGTTAATGATCGGTAAATTGCAAAACTGTAGGGGAGTACCTGACAGTATAAATTTACCGATCATTTTTTAGGAACTATTGGTGATGCTCCTTAGATCCAAACAGGTTTAGCTAATTGTTTGTTGAATACCTAACTAACAACTATTTGATTTAATAATTGAGCAGTGCAAACAAAATATTGTTTTTTCAATGGTTTTGCATGAAGTTATCGTGGACAACAGGTTTTCATGGGCATTAATAAACTAATGTGACATATATTAATGGAGAGAGATATGATAAAATATTTATTGCATAAAAAGAGTTTTCATGGGATGAAACTTGTCGGCGCTATTAGTTGACATAAGAAGCAAGTAGACAATCTGTTTTGAGCCCCCCCGTCGCCTCCCTCGCGGGCGGCTCGGGGCGGCAACCCTAGCCCGTCGCGCCTCCACCTCCAAGCACCCCCCCCCCCCGCCGCCGCCCGCCGCCGGAGTTGGCCGATGGCGGCGGTGTGGCTTTGCTCTTCCTCGCGGTGGCGTGGCGGCGCGAGGTCGCGTGGGCGCTGCCCCGTCCCCGAGCCACGAGGGACTCGACAAGGCCGCTGGGCAGCCTGCACGGCCCGGCCAGGTGGGATGTCGGCGGCGGCGAGCTTTCCGACCTCCGTCGCCCCTCCCCCTCCCCTCCCCCCCCACCCACCCCCCTCCCTTTCCACGGCCATGGGTGACCGGATCTAGCGGCTCGGGACGGGGCGGCGGTAGAGCTTCGGTGGAGCTACGGCATGGGGGTGTTGGGCACCGGCCTCCTCCGCCATTAGCGGCTGGTTCCGGGGCCCCTTGGGGCTGGGGGCGGCCAACGCCGGGATGATGACGATGTCTCATCCGGCCTTCTTCTTGACCGGACCCGGTCCGGCCGTGCGCGTGGTTGGCGGTGGATTTGATGCGGCGGTGGGGCTCGTGCGGCGTTGGGGGCGGTCCCTTCTTTACCGTCCCCCCGAAGGCCTCGGCTACTCTGCTGTTGATGGCCCGTGGCGCGGTCAAGACGAAGGCATCGGTGTCGACCGCGCGGCAGTGGGCCAGCGTGGCGGCCGGCGAAGGCTGGCTGTTACGGTATGTCGCCTTGCCGGTGGGGGTGGCCGCGCGGCTTTCGCGGCTGCGGTGTGCGATCGGCCAGCGCCCGATGCCCCTCGGATGAGGTTTACGCAAGGCGGCCGCAACGGCGGCGGTGTTCTCTTCTTTGGGATCGAAATCGGGGCCGGCGATGGAAGCTGGGGCTATGTTGGGCGAAAGCCGCCAACGGCGAATCCTGCGGGCGCCGTTCTACCTTGTTGGGGGCGTCATGTCTCCGGTTTCCATGGGTGAGAACCGGTCCGCTTTTGTGCGAGCAACGGCGGTGCATCGTGCGTCGTAACCTTCTGAAGGCGTCGTTGTGGTTTTATCGTCTTGGCTCGGGTGTGTCACGAGAGGCCATGGTCGGAAGTCGGAGCTGCGCTTGCGTCTCGCTTGTCTTTGAGCAACGTTGACCTTCCGGCCTCGAGTGCTCCGGTCTTGTTTTTCCTTTGGGTCGTCGTTCTCTCTGTTGTATCACGTGGTTTTTGGGCCCGGTTTTCCTTATAAACTGGGTCAATTGCTTCTTACACCTAATGATATCCAAGCCGGATAGCCGTGCTGTTTAAAAAAAACAAAACTTGTCGGCGCTGTTTCCATCCATGGGAGTTTTGCAAATAGACTAGAATGAACAACCTCATTAATAGCCAAATGTTTTGAACTATTAGGCTGTTTTTCTTATGCATTTAGTGACTATTACCGGGGAAGCTCTGTCAAATTAAGATAAATATAGTCATGTTTATTATTAGACCTGATTTGTGGTCTTTGATATATATTTAGCTTAAATGTAAGTGTAAATTATATCCGGTCTTGTTGCATTAATTTTTGTGGCATCATAAATCTATATGATGGGCTTTACCCTTTGATATTATTAGTTCTTCAAGTATCCATGTTTTAGTGCTTATTAGATCTTTTATTCATTGTATTTGTAATAAAATTGACTCTAAGTCATAGATTAGGTTGCGTTTGGATGAAGATATTGAGCTTTTAGAATTGGCATTGACACTGAATAGCACCAAATTCCCCTGTTTGGATGGCTTAGACCTTTGAATTGGAAATCGTCTCCAATGCCGAAGTTGTATTCACTACACACCGTGCCCCCTTCCCCCTCTGAATTGGGCAGAATCGAAGACGAGCACATAGTCACGCTCCCTCCTTCCCAATCACGGTCGGCGCGATCTAGGCGGCGTCGGCGCTCGGCGGCCCAAGCTGGGTGGGCGACAACGCGGGCTAGGGGGCGGCGACAATGTAGGCCTAGCGGGGCGGCGTCGCGTGAGGTTGGGCGGCGGCAGCAGCGCGAGGTGGGGCGCAGCGAGTGGCGGCATGAGGCGAGGGCCGGCGGCGGTGGCACGAGGCGGACGGGTTGGCGGCTGCGCAAGGTGGGTGGCGCCATGCCCGATGGCCTCCTTTTCCTCTTCTTCCATGGCTGATGGTGTGAGATTTGGATCCTTCCTCTTCCCCATTGTCGACTGGTGCGACTCCTCCTCTTCCTCTTCCCCAAGCACAGCGACCTCCTCTTCCTCTTCTCCATTGATGGCTGCATGAGATCCGCTTCCTCTTCCCGTGGACGGGGTGCGAGATCCACCATGGCGTCGGGGAATTGCTCTTCCTCCCAATGCCGTAGTTGAGCTCTGTAACACCCTAGGTGTTAAGCATCTTGAAAGCATGAGCATTTGCATATCATGATCATCATTTCATGCATAAGCAAGTTGATAGTAGCATTTACTTTGATTTGACTCCATTTCATGCTTGTTGGATCTAGCTACTATAGGATCTTTGCTATAATGATGTTTTGGACCTAGATTGTGCCTAGATATATTTTTGACATAATTTAGGACCATGTTTGAGCTTGTGTTTCAATTTAGAAAATTTTTATAAATTAGCCCTAGAGTGTCAAACCTCTTTGACCCATTTTGAAACTCCTTTCAAAAGTGCATGATAGAGTGGTTTCTAGCAAAAAGTTTCTATAGATGAAATGTAGTACTTTTTATGTAGAGCAAATGATCTTTTATGAGTTTCTTGTGAAAATGTTTGGAAATGATTCAAATAGTGCCCAACAGTTTGGGTCAAATTTGAGTTGAATTCAAACTCTGTTTTGACTAGTTTGATTTGACCTTGCGGTTTTTAATTTTTAGTTTCAAATCTAGGCCGAATTAGAAAAAGTTCATATTGAGTGTTTTGTAGCTTATGAAATTCTCTACAAAGTTGATGTTTTGACTTTTTCCAAATTCCGCACGAATCTCGATGTACAGGCCAAAAACAGTTGCTGACTCAGAAAACGAGTGGGGGGGACCTATCGGCCGGCCGTCGGCCGGCAAGCGCCCCCCGATGTATGGCTCGGACACGCGTGTCCGCTCGCCCACGCGCCTTAAAAACCGCGCCCACAGTCCGCCCAAACCCTAGCCTCACTCCACTGCCGCCGCCACCGCTTTCCTCGCTCGGGAGCGCCGCCCGCGCGTCGTCGTCGTCGATCCCGAAGCGCCGCCGCCGCGTTCCGCCATCACCACCGCACCAATCCACCTCAAAATGAATCCCTAGCGTCGCTATGAGCTGCTGTACCTAAAGCCGTCGTCAAATCGAGGTAAAACCCGAGGTTTCGAATCCAAATCCGCAGCGCCGCCGCTGCCGGCGAGGCCGCCATGGCCGCCCGTTGGGGCAAGCCGCCCGTTCGAGCTCATGGATCGAGCTTAGGCCGCGCTTTTTCATGTTTTAGGATCGCCTAGAGGTGCTCGAGCTCTCGAGCTAGGTGGTTGAGTAGATCCGGCCGCCGTTTCGCCGGGACGCGCCGTCGCCGACGAGCTGCCCGTGAGCACCGCCGCCGTCGTGTTTGGTTTGTCGCCGTCGTTGCTCCGTTGAGCCCCAAACCTGCTTGCATGTCTTAGTTAGGTGTCCTAGAGTCGAGAACGGCTGCTTTCATGTATTTGATGGGTTTCAGAAGTTATTCATACTCAGAAATCTGTTGTCTGACACTTTTCATAGTACAAAGTATTTTCATGCATAGGTTTGGTTTCAACTTGTTATTTTTGTGTAGGACTGTATGAGCATGATCTTGCTATGAAATTTTTATGGTAGCTGTTACATGTCAGTAAGATGCTCTGGTAATTTTTGTAGAATTTTCGGAAGAGGTTATGCATTTATCATAATTGTGGTGCATGGAAAATAGGCTAGAAATACATGTTTATATGAAGATGGTGTGTATTAGTATTTTTATTGTGTGTTCCTAACATGAATAGGATCTGTTAGTAAGCTTGGTTTGGTTAGCCTAGCTGTTTTGACATTTTCTTGTTCCTAGCATTTATTTAATTATAAGTGTGCATGTGTAGTGATTGCTAGAGCATGTCATTTTATGTGCTTTAAATTATCTTTTGGCTTCTCAGTAGATTTATTTGGTAGATAATTACTTGGTTTACCTGCTGGTCAAGTTTGATAAGGGTTGCATGAGTAGTTTACAAGTTATGGAGGTTGTAAGTTAGGTTTGAGTTTGAAACAGGGCCTCTGTTTTCCTTAATTTCGAGGCTGTTAAGTTTAGATTCAGTTCTGGGTGATGTGGAATGTTTTGTAGGAAATTTTGTTAGCTTTCCATAGAGTCCTAGTTCACTGAATTTGGAGTTGTAGAACTCCCCTGTGGATCTGTTTTAGTGACAGCATGTCGAGCTATCATTTTCTGTTGATTAGTAAGTAAGGGTGTTTGATTGGTGTAGGTTATTAGGGTTTCTTGTGTAGAATTACTGGTGTTTCTACGTACAGAAGAGATATGCACTTACTAATAGCTTGCATCATGAAGCATCCATTCATTATACACATATTACTTTATGTCAGATGATATTCATATAATTGTAATTATTTTTTTTCTCCATCATATGCATCATCTCAGGATCGGGGGGAAGTGTTGGAGGAGCTGATCGAGGAGCCGGGGGAGCTGTTCCATCTGGGAGTGCAGTCCGGAGGAGTCACCGAAGGAGAAGGGCCGACAGACGAGCTGACCGGGAGTGTCCGGACACGTTCTGCGACGTTCTGCGAGGCAAGCCCGGAGCATTCGCCCCTTTCCTAAATTCTTCCAATTAAGTTGACTTGAGTCTTCTATATGTTTCCTGCATTAAGTTTAGGAAATGGTTGAAACCGTTGATGCATTATGATCCCGGTTGACTTGAGGTCTAGGTTAATGCTCAGTATCATGGTTGCAGTAGACAGTGATTCCGGTCACTTAAGGAAATGTTGTGAACAATCACATGGGTGATTGTCAAGCTGCTGTTGAGAAACTGCTTAAGTAAAACATGCTAGATTGGATGGAACTTGTGATCTTTCCATCTGATCAATTAAGGACTCATACTTTGTCGGGCTGTGGTCGGAAGTTGAAAGTACCTGTCCATATAGTAGGCTCCGCGGGGTCGTGAGCCACGAAGCTCGTGAGAATGTTAGGGGCCGGCTTTGCTCGCTTTATCGCTCCTCCTTTGGTGATGGTAGATGGGGGATTTAATTGGGCGCAAGAAGATGCGCACGAGGCGTCGTCCTCGTTGTTTCGCTCACTTAGCGGCCCGAGAAGGAGGGGGTAGCCGGCAAGACCGAGACTTTTACGTCCCGTAACGTCTTGGGAGTGATCGGGTCTGCCGTTGCAAAGTAGACCTGGTTTATGGCAGGGTATTCGCCAGCTGGTTTGCAATCGATTCGAATCGCCATCTCTCCTGGATAGTGAGAACCCGGGATGCTTCCACGGCAATGTAGTCTAATTACCACAATATATGTTATTATTATGTTGCAGCTGATATAATTCTGATCAAGTTACTTATGCTGTTATTTATTCTACTGAGCAATGATTAATCTTGACTATATAGGATCTATGGTTATGTAATTAATTAAGTAACCTTTTAACTTGGAAAAATACAAGTAGTATGAGTAGGCTTACTAAACAACTTTAATTGCGAAATTACTGTGAGTCAGCCAAACCCCAGATAAAGCCTAGCATGATCCTTGGAGTCTTTTATTTTATTTTGGACGGGTAAGTCTAGCTGAGTATTTTGTACTCAGGGTTTTATTCCCGTTGTTGCAGGTGAGCATGTGTACCATGGTTATTGTAAGACTTGTCTGAGTAAGGCCAGGGCAAGGCAATTCTATATCTCTGTCTCATGCTGCTACGGGGATGACTACCTACTCGGCACTATCTTATATTTGTTTTAAGCTAAAAGACTATTTGGTTTTCAAACTACTGCTTCCGTACTTGAACCTGAGTTTGTAATAAATTATACTTCGCACTCGATGTTTAATATATCGAATTTGGTTTGAAATACCTGCGGATTTTACTACCGAGCTCAACGATCCTGTTGTGTTGTTGATGAGTTTGAAATCACTCGAGATTTTCGAATACCGGGTTTATATGGACTCAAGTGTAGACTGCGATTGCTTCGGTGATTGCGAATTGTACTTGATTTCTTATAAATTGGTCGGCTCTGTCACAATTGAGCTACTAATTGCTAGGATTCCAAAAACCAATTCAATGGTATTCGAATTGTGGCCATTTCAATACCATGGTTGCATTGGTATTGAACCCAATTCAATTCCAGGTCTCCCAATATCTACATCCAAATAGAGCCTTACACTCTTAGTTACTACTTCCTCCGTTCTAAATTGTAGTTCACTTTAGCTTTTCTAGATACACTGATTTTGCAATTCACCTAGTTATACACTATGTCTAGGTACATAGTAAAACAAATGGATCTAGAAAAGCTAAAGTGAACTATAATTTGAACGGAGGAAGTATATAAGACCGTCCACAACGTGAGAGTGAATTAAGCTTAAAAAAGACAGATCACACAGGAGGTTTCTAAATTGTTCGGAGTTCTCAAATAGATCCCGGTACTTAGTAATCCCGGCATATAATGGTATAAAGTATCTATTTTAGTACATGGCCGATCCAGGCAACTCCTTTCAACACGCGCGGGCTTGGAAGCCAAAGGTCATCTTGTGCAGATCATAGACAACCCTGAAAGATCTCAGGGCTTTGTTCCCAAGAATCTGAACATCCGGCACGCCAGCAGCGTCATTCGACTGGAACGCCAAGCATATGCGATCAGATGACTGCTGATGGAACACATTCTCCGGCGGCAGTTCCAGCGTAGCCCTTAGGAACTGCATCTCTACCGTCGGCAAGCTCCTCCAGTTCACCGGCTCGCCGCCGGCGGGCCTGAAGCAGACCTTCCGACCGTACTCACCGTAATACGCCTTATCTTGCATTGCCGACGCTATCGCCTCTGCAAGAGCATAAAAAACTGGAGGCGAAATGAAGGTGTCATCGGTCCCAGAGTCGACCACCAGGATCTGGCGCCTGTCGACGGCGTCGACCTCCAGAGGCTTCCCGTCGACGGCCATGCCCAGCAGCAGAACCGAGTAGACGTGCTGCCTACGCCCGTATCCCCTGATCAGTGTCGTGACGAGCTCGAGCTTCTGCGGGTACGGCCCGACGATGAGAAACCCCTCGGCTCGGTGGTCGCCGGGAAAGCAGTAGGCGAAGGCGTTGTAGGTCGTCAGCCGGACTATCTGGTTGAAGAAAGAGTAGCGCTTGTTGCCGAGGCCGATGACGCCCCGCCTCGAGGCCGTAGAACATGTCGTCCTCGCTGCACCCGAAGACGAAGTCCTCGACGATGGTGTAGTTGTTGCCGCCCAGGGCGAGCCTGTCCCTCCCGAGCTCGCCCACCGAGTACTGCGACCCGTAGCGCAGGCCGTAGAGGCAGGTGTCCGTCCCGTCGACGCAGCCGTAGGGGACGCCGTTGTCGGCCTGCACGTCGAGGCAGTCCTCGTCGGAGCAGCCGACGTGACGGTACGTGGCGGAGCGGTGAGGGTCCAGCTTGGGGCCAGCTTCTGCCGCCTGCTCGTGGCACTGTATCTGACACATGTTGCAGTTGACCCAGGAGAGGGTGGAGCCGGTGTCGATGGCGACGAGGTTGAAGACAGCAGGAGTGCCCAGGCTGATGGCCATGAAGTACTTGCCTTGATGGATCTCGTCGTTCCCAATCACGGTGCCTGCGTCTGATACGCTTGCTGCGTGGATCATCGATGTGTCTTCGTCGTCTACACACGGGTGCTTCCTGTGGAACACAGGGAAGTGGAGGGCGCCATCTTTCCTCTGCCGTGGCTCTGGACGTAAGATCAAAAGTTCAAAACATGAAGAAAATTGGAGTGTTATTCTATTTGCAAATGTACTCTATATATCCACGGACAGTAATGAAGACATGAGTTTGCAAAAATGAAAAATAAATGAAAATAAAACAGAAACATGAAGTTGAGAAGTTATTTGTAGGTAATGATACTAGTAAAACATACTAATTAAGGATCATGAAGACAAGGTTGGCATAATATTCTAGCTAGTGCATGCAGATGAATGAAGAAAGATTACCGTACGTCGCTGGAGAGCATGCACCAGTGCAGTTGCACGGTCCGACCATATAGCTTAGAGCAAGCAACACCATAACGACAAGCAGCGGTATAAATTCCATTTTGGAAAATTCAGTAGTATTTTGCTTGTAAGTTATTTGTGTGCTGTGTGCACGGCAGGCTGCAGATGTTTGGGTTTCAAGAAGCTACACTCTACTCTCTGCCCTTCGATTAAAAAGGGCAATGAACTGCAATTTAATTTCGACAATATATGCTCGCACTTTCATGCGAAACGGTGTCACCACCTAACCTAGCTTTATTGTTACTCACAGCATCGTCATGCATTTGTGTAGGGACTGACGATTTTATTGCCGGCTTCCTATTATAAGCCTGAAGCGCCTCAACTTTTATTACCATCTGTTTTTACACTTTGGGTTTGTACTGTCCGACGTGGCATCACATTAACCATCCTTGGTGACACGCTGCGTCAGCCATGAGGAAGTAAATCAGAATTCATTCGTAGTTTAGGAGGGATATCATACTGCAAATACTTTTTAACAAACAGTTATTTGTCTTTCAAACTCTTAAAGGTTGTGTGCCCTTGAGCAGAGACCGTGAATGTTTTAAGTCATTGTAGCACCTTATGTAACCTCTTGAAATTAATAAAGTTCCCTTTTCCAAAAAAAATAGCGCCATCAAATCTTATGTAGAAAAGTGTTGACAACAAGAGATTGGAAGAGTTTGAGGGTAAAAAGCAGTATCATAAATTAGTTTTTGATTAATCAGATATCCTGTCATATAATATAAATAGAGGTGTGTGGTCGTATTCTATTAGAGAATAGAAAACTTTTTCCACACAGAATTTACATGTTTAAGTTCCCATGAGATAGAGCAAGTTGCCAACATGAAAACTTGAAATGCAATCCTGGACTACCAAAATCGGCTCAAGCCGGTTCAAAAACCAGCGCCGAGGCTTGTTGTTTTTCCCCTGAAATTTTGTATTCTTCAATTCAACTCGTTTTTCCAGTTTATTTTGCACTCCCTCGATTATATTTTGGCTGTCAACACGTGACACCTCCCTTCTCAATGTGATCTGCAAACTGGAGTATTGACCATTGGCCCCTTCCTCGCGGAGTTGGCTGAACAGAGTCGTCCAGTATTACGTAACGGATCCGATCCGATCCGATCATTGTGCTTGTGTTAATTAAAAAGGGCTGGGAACGAAACCGAAGAGACCTAAGTCATTCTCTCGTCCAAAACAATGGCTGCTGGCCATCGCCGCCCGGCGGCAACTCTGCCGGTGTTCATCATCCTCGTATGCGTGCTTGTGGCCTCGGCGTCCGGGCTTCAAATGCTCCCAGACGAGGACCCGAGTACGTTCCCCGACAGCAGGCCAAGGGAGTTCTGGTACCGGCGTGGAGAAGTGATCGTCATCGATCTAGGCAACACCAACTCTTGCGTCGCCGGCTACACCGGCACCGGCAAGACGATCGACGACGACACCATGTTCCAGTTCTGCATCCCCTCCTTTGTCGCCTTCACCGACAACGGCACTGCCCTCGTCGGCGAGGCCGCCAAGAACCACGCCGCCGCCGACCCAGAGGCCACCATCATCTTCGGTTTCAAACGCTTGCTCGGGCTAAGGTATATTGTTTCACTAAAAATATATACATAATTGATTGATGGATTCATGATAAGTGTGTATCATCATCGATCGTTGGATCTGTTAATAGGCGAAACCGCTGGCAAGACGAGGACATCGTGCAGGGAGCCATCCAGCGCGTGCCGTACAAGATCGGTACAAGAGACAACGACACGACGATCGTCCAAGTAACGGCCAAGGATGGTGGTTCAGTCAAGGAGCTCGAGTTCAGCGAGGTCGCATCCATGGTAGTGGCTGAGCTTAAGAACAAGGCCGAGGAGTACCTGGGCCGCAGGGTCAAGTACGCCGTCATGACCATCCCAATTCATTTCGCACAGGCGCACAGGGGGGCAGCTGAGTTCGCCGGCTGGGGATGGCCGGGCTGGACGTCGTCTGGACAGTCACAGAGCAGACCGCTGCTGCCACCGCTCACGGCCTCCACAAGAAGCTACGGCGCGAGCACAGCGCCGCGCTTGTCTTGCGTGTCGGCGGCGGCACGTCCGACGCGACCGTTCTGGTGCTCCTGGATGGCAGGTTTCAAGTCTTTCGGTATCGGGATGACCCTTTCCTTGGAGGAGACGATTTTGACAACAGGGTCGTGGACTACTTTGCCAAGCGGATCAAGACGAAGCACGGAGTGGATATCAGTATGGACAGGATTGGACTCGGGAAACTGAGGGCGGCGTGCGAGGATGCGAAGAAGGCATTGAGCAATCAAGATCATGTCCAGGTGACTGTTGAATCCCTTGTTGATGGTGTCGATTTCTCCGAGCCGCTCTCACGGTCAGAGTTTGAGGAGTTGAATGATGATCTGTTCCGCAAAGTCATGGACTTGGTGCAAAACGTCGTGGTGCGAGCTGGAGTAGAGAAGAGCAAGAACAAGATCAGTGCGATTATACTCGTCGGTGGGAGCGCCAGAATACCCAAGATTCAAAGCCTCGTCAAGGACTACTTCAACGGAAGGGAGCCAAACATACTTGTCAAACCAGAAGAGGCCATTGCTCTTGGAGCCGCAATTTACGTACATTCTCTGTAATGACTTCTTTACGTTTGCACAGTTGAGGTTTTGTTGTCATTACTTTTACAGAGGTTTTGTTGCTATATTTTGAAGGATCGATTGACTTTTATTGTAGACTAGATATGTTTCCGTGCGTTGCACGGGTCTAGAAAGTTTTGTTCATGCCTACTTTGAAGGTTTTGATCAACGATTTTGTTCATGCCGCCCCTGCTGTGCGGTTAGTTTTGAAAAATAAAAACTTTCGATGTCAAATTTGGAACAGTTTTTAAAAAGGGTTAAAAATAAAAATCCTCGGTTACACTTGAAGGGAACCTAACAAAATTTGAATTGTAATTTTTGAATTCGTTTTGATTTCACATAGTTTTTATTTCATTTAGTTTGCGCATTGTTTGGGAAAAGACAAGAAGCTAACAAAACACTTTGTATTGGAACACTAAAGTCTATGTAATCTTGAGATCAATTTCTTAATAGTATTTCTTTTCCTTTATTTCACATGGGACCCTCCACTTTTTCTTTTTTCTGCATGACACTACTACCTATGTGATTTTCCGTGGCGGTTTTTAAAATCGCCATGAAAGGAAGGTCACAGTTAATCGGATGATTAACCGTGGCGGTTTTTGGGACCCGCCACCACCGTTAATAAATAAAATATATATAAAAAATCAATCCGAAACCCTAGCGGGCCCGATCTGGGCCGCCAGGCCCGTTAGGGTTTCGGTGCTGCCGCCGCCGCCCAGGCCGGCGCTACTGCTCCACCACGCTCGCTCCGCCTCACCCGCCGCCGCTGCCCCGACCTACGGCGCGAGCATAGCGCCCGCTTTGTCTTGCGTGTCGGCGGCGGCACGTCCGACGCGAGCATTCTGGGTGCTCCTGGATGGCAGGTTTCAAGTGTTTCAATATTGGGATGACCCTTTCCTTGGGGGAGACAATTTTGACGACAGGGTCGTGGGCTACTTCGCCAAGCGGATCAAGAGGAAGCACCGAGTGGATATCAGTCTGGACAGGATTGGACTCAGGAAACTGAGGGCGGCGTGCGAGGATGCGAAGAAGGCATTGAGCAATCAAGATCATGTCCAGGTGACTGTTGAATCCCTCGTTGATGGTGTCGATTTCTCAAAGCCGCTCTCACGGTCAGAGTTTGAGGAACTGAATGATGAACTGTTCCGCAAAGTCATGGACTTGGTGCAAAACGTCATGGCGCGAGCTGGAATAGAGAGGAGCAAGAACAAGATTGGTGCGATTATTCTCGTCGGTGGGAGCGCCAGAATTCCCAAGATTCAAAGCCTCGTCAAGGACTACTTCAACGGAAGGGCGCCAAACATACAGGTGAAACCAGAAGAAGCGATTGCTCCTGGAGCCGCAGTTTACGTCCATTCTCTTTAGTGACTACTTTACGTTTGCACTGTTGAGGTTTTGTTGTCATTATAAGTCACACTCACATTTACAGAGGTTTTGTTGTTATGTTTTTACTTTTTAAGGATATACTTTTATTGTAGATATACATGGATCACTTTTTTAGGAAATCAGGAGGGGTTCCATATGTAAAATCACCAAGGTAAATTTTATATATTGCCAAATTTTTTTTTATGTTGATAGTAAATACCCACTATGTTTTTCTTCTATATGGCACAATTCGAATATAGAACGGTGCGATCTGATCCTAAATCTATGATACATTGGGGGTGTTTAGTTGGTGAAATATTTTGGGTTTGGGTACTGTAGCACTTTTTGTTTGTATTTGGTAATTATTGTCCTACCATGGACTAACTAGGCTCAAAAGATTCGTCTCGTACTTTTCAGCTAAACTATGTAATTAGTTTTTTATTTATCTACATTTAATACTTTATGCGTTAAGAGATTTGATGTTACGGGGAACTATAGCACTTTTTGGGTTGGGGAATGGGAACTAAACATGGCCATTATTTTGATGAGAAAATTATATGTGAGGCCCCCCCAAAAAAGTCCATCTTACTCTGATGGCCCTTTTTTTATTCTTACCTATGAGGCCCCAAAACTAAATTTTGTTACCTACGTAGCCTTTCCTAGCTACGAGAACCTCTAGCAAAAAAAATGAAGAAAGCGCAGAGTTTTTTTTTCCTTGAACAACGCATGAGAATTGTGTGCCATTTCATTAAGGTAGAAGAAACGTTGCTAGTGTAAAAGACCCAACACATCCCAACTTTAAACCCGGTGGACAGGTTTCATCACAAGATCTTACTTCCTATAAAAAAAACTATTATGGTTTCTTGTGGTGAAACTTGTCCACCCGGGTTTAAAGTTGGGACTCACAATGCTAGAAACTATTATGGTTTCTATAGTCTTGGACATTATGTCAAGAAACTATCTTTCACAATGCAATTCTCTATCATGATGTTAAATGACCTACTTGTCACTCTCACAAATTATCTTGGTTTGCGTGAAGACTTGATTTCTGAGTTAGACTTGGTTTCTTGTGTTTTTCTCTCTCTCTCTTCAATAAATACAGCGTCACATTAGCAAAAAAAATAATAAATAGAGGAGTAATAAATGAGGATAATGTTTATGATAGAGTTGAGTGCTCTAATGGATTTTCAATGCTAAACTCATCGACACACACGCGACCCAAGAGCTAGGGATGGGATACATGCTTATTATCAGTCCAACTTTCAATCATGATATAATATTTTTCTCTTAGAATAAATCGGGAGTTGCTATATCTCTTTCACAAGAAATGTACCCCCCATTTCTTGCAACCACCTGGACCGTCGATCAAAAATCCGGCCGGCCAAAGCACGCGCCAAACCATAATGCGGCGCAAGATGCGGCTTGCGAGTTCAACACAAAGAAATAAATGGGCCCGCCTACGATGAACGGTTGGATCCAAACCCGTTAACCGATATAGCTATGGAGCTCTGCCCGTTTTTCTCTATCCGTGCTATTGGGGCCACGCTACGACCATCTACACCTTCCGAATACACAAAAATTACAGCTACGCCACTGCACCCTCCATTCCTTCTTGTTATGCAATGCGGGATCAGTAGGAATCAATATTTCATATACTCATCAATAAAATTGCAGTTAACTATATTTGTAATTTAGAGTATTACAATTTGCAATCAAATCCTACACAATTAGCCTTGTTGTTCTATTTATGAAAAGCAATCTGTAGCTTACAGAAAATTCACAAATTTAGAACAAGCTCCCCTCCTAGACAAGCTTCCCTCTGCGACTACTTAGAAACCTGGCCTCGAATCCCTCCTAGACAAGCTCCCAAACCATCCCTTACATCACGCAAAAAATGCTACGGAATGACATCTACTACGAAAGGCAAAAACATTGCTCAAAGTACCAAAAAGGGCCTCCGATAAAGGCAAGCATCTCCCTTAAACTCAAAGACAAGACACGGAAGATAATAAAATCGGTCGGTCAGTAATAATTCGAAAATGCCCCTTGTAACAAGCTATATCCATTTCCCACGTCTACTAAAAAAAGTAGCTCATATATTCTTACTCCAAAAAAATTTTTCTAGGATAATTCCCGACAGCTAAAGATGCCTATTTGAATATATGTTAACAACTAGCTAGTCCAATCAATTTAGAGTATGATCACATCCGAATTATGTGGAATTCTAAAAAAACATCCAATTAGGCTCATAGCAACTATTGCTCACTTGCCGCATTGTCCCAGTCACAAATAGCCTCGGGGAGCAACCACCTCAAATAACCAAGCTCTTGAAAGCGAGTCGACTCGACAATAATCACTCTACGAGGTAGAGGGAGTTCCATATGAGCGAGGCAACAAAACCATTGAAACAAAGCGAATAAGAAGGTATGAATAAATCAAGCCTGCATACAAGCTTGAAGTTTCCAACAAAAAAAAACGAATGTCCGAACAGAGAGCTTACGCCTTGTTTGTGGATCATTCTTCTTTTAAATCGATGGTGTCCAACAAGGAGTCTCGCACGACGGTCTAGGCGGAGAAAATGGGCACAATTGTTCGAACTTGAGTCGCAGTACCATATCCACTTGGTCGAATGATTGCCAACCATTGATGTATGCTTTGTGAGTTTATGGGTTGGGCAATCGATATGTTCCCTCATAATCGGGTTGAACTACTTAAAGGTGAAAATGCAACCCCCTGTTCCGAAACTTTCGAGAGGCCAACCAACGGCTTCGATCTTTGCGATCATAAACAACGTAATCCTCAAATCCGATGTAGAAGCGCTAAGAGTCAAGGTGAGCAGTTAAACTTCAGAAACAAATTTGCCGCAACCACTTAACGATCACCAAAGACCGGCAGCCCACGAAAAGTTGGTTCGCATAATACATCACTTCAGAACCAGCAGAAGAACCTAAAAAGGTTCACCAATCAAGTCAACCTATTCACATGGGTCCGGGCTACTGAAAACAGGGAGTAGTACCACTAGATTTCATCACCCGAAAACAAACCAAAAAATAAAAAGAAACAAAAGACATGTGTAGCTATAGTCTGCACATGTTGTTAATGTAACATTGCGCCTTTGTATTATACCGCAAGGGCATAGAAAAGGGGCGAATATCTCAACATTTTGTGATAGTTGAAGCATATGAAACAACTCATCAAGTTGGATACTAAAAGTTCAGAACTCACCTTTAAGAGATGGCAGCATACAACATCAACAAAAGAAATGCTGCAAACCATCCATTCCAAAATTAAGGAAGCACATGGAAGTTGAACCAAAAATCAACATGCTGCAAAGATTGGCTGAAACATGTATTATATTATCCACCGTCCCGAGAAATCAAGGTGTGTGCTGTAGGCAAATGAAAAGTTGCTATACATTTCCTACCTGCTCATTTCTGCAACAAAGTAAGACGCTGAGTTTAGAGAAAGCCAGAAAGGAATGTCATTTTCCAAACTTGTGAGTATGCCCAGGTAAATCTCTATAGAATCCTGAACATGAGTAATTGTCGAGAAAAAGCATTCAAGCACTGGAATGGCGCAACACTGAAAAAAATAGTTAACATACATACACTTTCTATATGATTATGGTGCTCAAAACAGTAGCTGCATTGGCTAGATCATGGTCATAATTTCGTAGTATAATTAATAATCCCTAAAGTGCAAGCCTTTTTTTTTAAAAAAAAACTGCAAATCACCTGTACAAAAAGATCGTATCGTTACTAAGAACTGGTCCCAAGGTTCCAAAGGTGCTCACCCAAATAAAACAAACATATTGTCGCCGTGCAGCAACCTTGCTACATCCCATTAGAACAAACCATGTCTAATAATTGTATTTTCCTTGAGGACCTATGCACTGCAGGCGCTGTCCACCTTAGCGATATTTTTTTTTTGCGAGATACCATTAGAAAAACCATGCACGTGCTATATGCAAGGCTGGTCCGGATGCCTCTCAAGGCATATTTGTAAGCTTCCCTCATGCTTGATATAGCAGGGACATACCAAAGGACATAGCACAGTTCATTCACAACAATTTAGCTATAGCAGGACATCCCAAAGGACACTAGTGAAACAAAGAAAGCCGGTGTTCAAATGAAAACAAAAAACATGCACATATATAAAACAGTAAAAATACCTTGATCATATTATCATTTAGCATTGTGCTATTGCAAAGGCAGAGGACCTTAGTCTCCACATAGTAGAAGTCGGTGGCTTCCTCTTTGGGCCCGAAATGACTGAAATCGATCCACTTTGTGGTTCCCGGAGGGAAGGTCGGCCAGGATATAATTGCATTTTCCTCGCTAATGAAAGCACCGAGGCACCAAAAGGAACTAAGTCAACAACTTCATCCGACATAGTCAACTCTCTGGTATGTATTCTTGTACTGAGAATTGAGAAAGAGATGGAATGAAACCTGCATGTGTCATCAACAACTTTTGCCACCGCCTCCTTTGTAAGAGCATTTCTCCTTCCCCATCCATGATGGCGTTGACTGCAATAAGCAAACAGAGCCTAAGAGCCGATTTCATGGAAAGAACGAACTTAGTAATTCAAGAAGAAAAAACGTGAACTAGATGATGCTTTAAAACGTTTTCTTGACCATATCATCAGCTCAAAGACAATAAATAGATGAGCCATATTCTAAAATGGCACGATTTGCATAACAAGCCTCTCATCCCTTCGATTATAACCGAAAAGTAATACTAACCAATATTGAAGCATAAAAATGAAGCAGGTTAAAGGCAACAATATAGGAGGGAGTAAATATGTAGCAAAGGCAACAAGCCTACTTGCTCATCGATGATATTGCCAATACCACAAACAAGGTCCCGTGATGAACAATTATGAAAATGATCGGATATCAAGCACAAAGCTGCCGCAAGTACAGATGAAGATGAGATTTTGAATGTGTTCACGGGGAGAGAAAAAGAAAAAAGATGGTTCTTATTTCTGAAAAAGACGGTTCTTCCTACAAACCCATGGTCACTTTGCCAAAGTGAGTCGCGCACAAAGACTACAAATGACAGAATCATGTAGTCCAACCATGATCATCGGCTATTACTAAGTTGCTATTTTACAACTACAAGCAAAAAAAATCGAGAACCAACCATCAATCAAATCATTGAACTCTAGAATACTACGAAATAAGGACAAGGTAAAATACAAGGCAAAATACAATACAATACAATACAATACAAGGGATAACCTACAAAACACAATACAAGGGGCATGACAAGGGACATAACAACACAATCAACAAAAAAAAAAAAAACAACATAAAATACAAGACAAGGGACAATCCAAACACAATTCACGAGGTCCTCAGATGATTCTTCAGTGTCGGCCTCGAGGGCCTAACGCCCACTCGGCCTCGGGCGAAAGTGTTATTTTCACAATGCGCCTTCGGCTAGGTTTATATAGGAAATCAAGCGATGTCATTTTGTACTTTGTTGTCTTGTATCGCAGAGTCCCTCGCTTGTTTTTAAACAATTTGTTTTTATTACAAGGGACAGTGAGGGGACAAAACATCAGACATAACACAAGGTTATAGAGTTAACAATTTTTTTTGCAGGTCCACATCCAAGGAGTTCATGAAATGGAAGAACCATATTTTTTTAATAAAAACTGCAGAAGTGCTTCAAGGTCTTTATAGGTTCCGCTGCGAAGTGAGGAGGTTACATCTACCCAAGCAAATCAGAAGCAGCGAGTGCTTCAAAACTAACGTTTAACATCATACTACCGTGTTTAGTCTTCCCGAGGCTAGGTACGCACAAGGTTATGGAGTGTTTACTGCCACCCAACACAACTTGTACAACACACCTTGTAGTAAGAGTGTAGCACACCTGATAGTAAGAGTGTATCAATAGTGCATGTAAAAGATCATAAACCTGATAAGCTACACCAAGTGCTCGCAGACCACGCTCAACTAATTTGACAGTCTAGAAATCACAGGACAACCCACTAGACCACCTAGGCCAACAAAGTTGGAAGGATTCTTGTACAAGAATGATTTCCTTACTAACAATCATCCCCTGAAAGTAAAAGGGACATATTGCATATCCTCGGCACTAAAATTACAATTGCTCAATACTTGCAATTTATAGCATTGTTGATTGCAATTATTAAGTCCCCGAATGTTTTATTTGGTTTTTTTTGTGAATAAAACATATTAATAGGACTGAGCATTGCAACTACTATAGACAAGAACAACTAATCCATTAGTGGATACTTTGGATAGGCCCCGAGGAGATACTACAATGTTCGGATAATCTACATGAGTAGTATATTCACATGGATAGGAGCATGCAACAACAGAATGTCTGTGGATCGGCCGGCAATCGCCCTAGCACATATCATGGTGCTCAATAGCATATATAAGATAGGGCCATTCTTTAAGACTTACAACATCATAACACTTGAGCCCTCTTGGCCCCTATCGGTTGTGATCTGGCGGGCGGTTGGGGGGCACACATCAACCACAACGGATTACCTCATGGTTCCCGAAAAAAAAGGAAACAACACAAGTTTTTACAAAGGACAAGGGACAACAAAGACAACAAAGACATGGCTTACCGGCAATTTAAGACAATGGACAATGGCTTACCGGCAATTTAGAGATCAACACCCAACCGACAAACCCATTATGCTTTGTTACTTTGCATGTAGTTAGCACAAATTATAATTAACAGATTTTAAGAGGTGCATAAACAAAATCACTATTTCAAACAATAGTGATGAAATTATTTATAAATAACGAGATATTGCACATGTTACACACGGTAATTGCAATATCCGAAGTGTGTAATTCACTACTAATAAATGTGCAATCGGGTAATATGACACTTCTACAAAAAGGAATATTCAGTTACATGGTATTCTTTGTATAAACAATAGCTAGAAAATATGGCCTACATGAATCCCCACCCAGACCTAAGATCAATCGCTTCGATGGCACAATGTGGTTCACACACTTACGTGAAATGGCCTTTCTTTGGAGAAGCAACCAAAAGTGTCATGGTACTTCCTATCATTGCCCGAAGATTGTAAGTGTTTGGTTGCATTCGCATTGCTTAGAAGCAAAAAGCGAGAGACAGAAAGACAGCCCCTAGCATTTGCAGAAAAGATTATGACAAGGAAATTTATGTCAACATATGAAATGCATGGCGATAAGAAGAGCCCAATACGCAATGCATATCAACAAATGAACTAGCAACCAAGGAAGAACATACTAAACACACCTAACTATGTGGTGACCAAAAGAAACTTGACCATCATAATTCAAATGGAGTATAATACATGCTTCTCTTGCTTTGTTTTTTCATTCCTGAACTGAACGGAACGCTCTGAAATAACATGCTTGCTAGCTACTGTTATAAATCATTTTGTTCACGTAATTAAATTTTTAATAGCCACTTTGAAGCCTGCTGCAATTGAGAATAACTAAACAACTACAGCCGTACTATAGCAACATGAGCCGGACAACAACACAATATCCATACAAACCGTGACACACATGGTCATTGTCAGCCCAAATAATGTCTAATTGCTAATTATTTAGCTCTAAATACTGATTATTGATAGCTCCATAAAAACCAAAAAAACACTATCTATTAAGTAATTTAAGTTTTATTCATTAGGTAACATTGTCTTCCTAAATAGGCAATTTAGGAATTAGAGAGAGTAGGAAAATTGACTTAGGCCGAGAGTTAAATAGGAGAGAGCAGGATGTATACCTGATCATTCATAATCTATTGGAGCTTAGATAATAAAAAAAAGTTGGCGACTTAAATGGATAGAAATGGCCTATTAGATGACATCGTACACTGTAATGAAGAGAACCCATGCGTTAGGCATGAAGAAGTCTTTACCAAAAAAGACAGAGTGACATGGCTACTCATGGTGAGACAAATTAACATACATCAATACAAACCGTGACACAACATGCGACATAGCACAAATGGAATGCTGAGCCCGATATCAAGGACAGCTACAGAGCATGTTGAAAACATACGAGACCATTCGGTAATAGCAAAGTAATTGATTGTTTATAACAAACTAGAATAATCATACAAAGACATTCTTCCGGATAAGTTGAGAGAACAAAAATGCTTGCTCCTAATAATCAATCTAACAAGAACAGTTAGTGACTCGATACTAATGCTTTGATCATTACAAGTTGAGAACATATGCTTTTCGGAGAAACTAAAAATAACGTTATACTAGAATACTTGGACAATGGTTCTCAACTTTGTGATGTATGGGGGTTCCAAAGGAAGCCAAAAATTATCACACCTATATTTCAAAGACACCATATAGCATGTTTAACATGTCAAGGCCAAGTGTTCATCCATGAATAAAATGTGTATTTACAACGAGGAAAGGAGGACATTGGCGGTGGTCGTCATCCATGGAATGCCATGCATGCTTCAATAGTTCTTCTGTAAAAAGTGTCAATCAACAGAGCACAGTACAACAAAACATATGCGAAAAAGAAAAAAGTTAAAGAAAAAACTGAATTACATCATGGCATATGGCAACCAAAGAAAGCACGGTTGGCGAAAACGAAATGACAATCGCTGCAATTAGTTTATCAAGAATACATATTACATGGAGCGGGGGCTGTTTTAGTTTTTGAAGAATGATTCGCACATTTCAGAGCAAATAGAGGAAACAACTAAACACCTCCAAATACTAAGGTGCGATAAACAACCATTATTTGGTCTGCATTCAGGTAAAAAAAAAACAAGATCCGATAAAATGGAAAAAAAAACAAAGCATGAACAGAGATCCAAAACTCGTTGCGGAACCTAAATAGGATGAGATGTTGAGGAACACATAGCCCAACCATTCTCTGCATACAATCTAGTGGGCATCAAAATATCAAGCGTCACCAATCCACACGCACCACAAACCACAATTTCCAATTCCAAAACAACGACAAACAAATCAAGGATTCAGGGATGCGTGCATGGTCCTCCGGATCTGGCTGGATCCCAAACTTCACCTATTTCCAGTCTTCTACTAGCACAAAAGCCACTTCCCACTTAGTTTGCTAGGCTCGAGATTCAACGATTGAGAACGCATGCATGGGATGGTGATAGGGAGAAGTTGCTTGGTCGGTCAGGCTCGGCCAGACATTAGATCGAATCATACGATGCCCAAAGTAGGCAAGTCGCCAATCGGCCAACCTAACAAAAATCGATTCTCTATTTCTCGTCGCAGGGCACACCACACGAGGGATGACCGACGGTCTGAGGCAAAATGACGGACAACAAATTGAAGTGACAAATGACGAGAATCATACGATGCCCAAAGTAAGCCAAATCCCCATGCAATCAAGAGAGACAACACCCAATCTAGTGAACTAAGTCATGCAATCCATGGAACCGAACCACGGATACATCTAGACTTCACGAAATCGAACTAGAAACAACTAGATCTAAAGAAACACCACAAGTGCGGCGTTCAATATTTTCTCGGGCAAAAAAATGCATGCTAAATTTGTTCGTGGCGCCGGCGGGTTGCATCCACACAAATCACTGTCAAAAATAGTTGTGGCCAACCAATCACATGCACGGCTACGCAAATCACCCCCGCTCACAGCCAGCCAAGTGCATGCACATCGCTCTGATGACCCGACCCCCCGCTCACATCTACACACCGCGGTGACCATCTCCATTCCGTCAAATCCCCATGAAATCCAAGAGACAACACCCGATATAGTAAACTAAACCATGCAATCCATGAAATCGAACCGGATATGCATGCTTGTTGGTATTTCTAATGTCACTAATTAGTAATGGCATCTAGAAAGAATATCGGATGTTGCTTCGGATAAAACTAAAAGAAATATTCATTGCGAGTTCATAGCATATCCGAAAAGGTTGTCATCCCTATAGTTAAACTACTAATATGCAAGGAATATAATATTCGTACTATGCCTTGATAACTTCTTAATAAGTAAATAAACAATTATAATCGGGTATCCGCAGCGCCACGATATGAATATATACCATTGTAGCATTTTAACCGGGAGTAATAACCGTGTCTTGAATTTATATTCTACCACAGGGAAAGAAGTCTGTTATCTTGAATTAACTAAGTATAGATCTTAATCTAACCATCTCTCATGTGCAAGACATCAGCATTAATCTCATCAATTACTTAAGCAAGGATCAAAGTTCATAATAAAGATAATGATAAAGTTCTAGATAAAACAGATTTGACCAAAAATCACGTTGGTTGGCGAGAAAGTGTCTAACAATGGACGATAGCAATTCATAGGCTAGCTAGCATTAGAAACTCCAATATGTAACTCTAAACTAAATGTTAGGATCTACCTAATTATGCAATACAAATAACAATCATTGAAGAAAGACTAATTAAATCCAAACATGAGGACGAGAATCCGTGAAGACTAAGGCCGAAACTTAGAACAACCCGAAATCTAACATCCGCTAGGCCTACATACGGGGATGGATTGCAAAGGACTCAATGGTGCTTTCACCACCACGATCTACCACACGACCCGGCACATAGGGTGCAAACGCAGTAAATAAGATCTAATCACCATGATTACATCGTCTCTACCACTCACCTTCCGATCTAGATGATGAGCGCTATACGAATCCATGCATGAACATAACAATTCAACTATGCTAAATGTGTAATTAAAGTAAATACTAGAACAAATAATCTCAAATATAAACATGATCAAGATATTCATATTAAGCATGTGTCCGGGACTTGAAAACTACTTACAATGAAGAACTTACAAGAACGAGGCCCGATCTTGAGTCGGCCTCAGACGATCCGGAGCGGATTTCTCCCTTCCTACTAGTTCTAATCTTGATTGCTACTCTTCCGAAAGCGATGTTTCTCTAGCGTTGAATATGACTTGGTATTTTAATTAGAAATATCTTTGTTATAGAACTTGATGATCTAAGAAGGGGGTCTAGGGGTCCTAATATATCGGTCTTCGTGCTCTCTCCATCTTCATCGGGCGATGTGGTATTAACCTTGAATCAATCCCGCACTTCTACCGTCGCCCTCGGATCAAACCGACTCAAATCAACCGGTTTAGATCGAGTCTTAGAGGCGGTGGAGGAAGCTTCCCCGCGAGGCGCGGCGGCGGCCTGGCGGCGGGCCGATCGGCCCCATTATTGGGCCGATCGGCCCGGGGGCTCCCCTGGGTCCCGTCGTGCGTCGCGTGTTCGAGTCTTCTAGATGATGTATTTCTTGGTTCGAAGTTAGTTCACGTCGGGATTAATCCGAAGCCTTCTAGACTTGTTTTCGGGTTGGATTGCGTTATGCTACGTCGGCCGTATGCCACGTCATCTCTGCGATTTTCTGTTAAGTCCCCGCAAATCACAACTTTACCAAAACTGATGGAATTATGTTAGTGACACCCTATTCTAGGTTGTTATTATTATTTATACCCCTTTCTCATGTTTAATTAATTAAAAATTTTATATGATAACAAGTGTCAACAAACTCCCCAAGCTTACCCTTTGCTAGTCCCTAGCAAAGCTACATGCTATAGTAGGATCGGGAGTTGCTACTACGCTTTCATACCTCAAAAGTACTGTGTTTTTTTTAAAAATAAATTCTCCTCTTAACCGGATTACTCTTACACATTTTACCATGGGGCGTAGCCTTGTCATGAATCATAAGCAAGATAAAACAATCAAGTTAAGTACCATGTCTCAAATTCTTTGATCAACTATCATCCACGGGGTTTTGCAATATTTTTCAAAAGAAAACTTCGAGAGATCCTATGTATGACCCCCTTAAGTAGATGGTACGTAGTGGAGTTACACAAGTGGTAGGACATACATAGTGGGATGATAGTGGTGAAGTGGATGAGGATGAAAGGTAGTAAATAGCCTTTAGCCCTTTTTTTTTTTTTTTTTTTTAGTATTTCTTTTCAAGCATCTCTAGTCTATATCTCTCTTTCTAAAAATTGTTAGGATCCTGGCTGTCCATTCTTGGAGAGGTGGGCTTTTCCCCTGAACTTGTGTCCATTTTCTCTCTCCTTAGAGATGTGGGCCCCAAGCTCACCCTTGGACACGTGTCCGTTATTCATCTCTAAATTTATTTTTATTATTTAGGGAGGTAGGCCCTTCTCGCCTAGTATGACTTTTGTCCGTTACTCTCCCTCTCTCGTCTCACTTTTTCTAGATATTTATTTTCTTTTTTTTTTTTTTTTTTCGAATGTAGCCCACCTATATAAAACATTGAGAGAGACATATCTAAAGATTGCAAGAGCTTTATTAATTATTTTTATGGCTAACGGCTAAGTGAAATATGGGGATGCGTGCTTCGAAGTTAGAAGCGTATTGGTGGAGTGGGATAATCTTGATGGAATACTCTTAAGGGTCATAACTAAGGACTCATCATGTAATTTTATAATTTTTAAAGATAAAAACCGAGAGTCAAGTATCTCTAAGAATATGATAAACAAGAGCTCAACTTTTCATGCACTATTATCTTTTAATGCTAAGACTCGAGATCAAGCATGTGCTTCTCACGGTGTTGGGTTTAGAGCAAATTAAACATTTAAAGCTTCGGGAGAATCTAAGTCCAAAGTGTAAGTACTTTTTAAGAGGTATTAAGGCGGAGCAACTATTCATCATTTCCTTAGCACATATTATCAAGATCATAATTAATAGGAAGAAAGTAGTCTAACAAGTTCTAGCACTTTATTTATTTGACTCTTTAACACTAAGACTCTTTAACTAAGACACATTAAATAAGACTCATTAACTCTAAGCAAATATAACTAGCTAAAATTTAAAGACATAGGGTAATAATACTTATCGTGATAAATGGGGGTGCTCTCCCCAAGCTAGATCTTGAAGTAGTCCTTTCGTTCATCCTTGGAATCACGCTCCTCTTTCGGGGTCTCCTTTTAATGTTCTCCTGTTAATATTAATTTGCACATACCCGAAGGAACAAATCTTAGGATGTTAATGTGAGCCTTCATGTGCTCACGTCTTTTTGGGTTTTTATTTTATTTTTAGAAATCGTGTGGACCTTCATGTGCCCACATATTTTTTGGGTTTTTCTATGCAATAGGGATGATAATGCAAAAACATATGAATGCAATATTTTTGTATTTTTATATTTTTATGCCACCACAACAAGGAGTGCTTGCATGGGGCTTAAGAGACGATGCACATGCAAAGCAAACATATTTTTTTGGGATTTTCTAATGTGAGTTTAGGAAAAGTAAATATGCTAAAGTAAACATGCTAATTGAAATATCTTTGTCTGCGAAAATTAAAGATGCAAATAAATACCGAGTTACCTCTCGGCGAGAGTTTAGAGAGCACTTACTCCCATGGCGTGGTGTCGTCTATGGGCCCCGTATAAACGTTGTACCTGGTATGGTTCCTTCAATGATCTCGTAGGTGGGCGTGAGACGAAGTAGCCGCAGAGAATCGATTGTTCATTTGTTGATGCCGGCGCAATGGTTGGGTCTCAGAAGGTGTACTCTTGTTGCTCTTCTTAGCGACTTCTTTCTTTTTCCAAGATTGCTTCTTTGGTGGAGACCTCTCCTGTGGTTGGTGCATCATTCAAGATAGGTAGGAGCCGAGTGTATTTTTCTTGGATGTCTTTTTTCTATCCTCTCAATATGCTCCATCTTTGAGTCCAAATTTCTTTGTAATCTTTGAAGACGCTTACGGCTCTTGGTCCTTCTTCGGGGCTGTTCATAGTTAGTATAAGTATTAAAGAAGCAGCGCACTTTTTTACCTTGAATGTGAAATTGAATTTCGCCTGTCCTGATGTAGATGATTGCTCTTGTAGTATTCAGGAACGGCCTTCCAAGTATTATGGGAGGATCTTGTTCTTCATCTCCCGTGTCCATGACTAAGAAGTCAGTGAGGACATAGCTGTCTTTGATCTTGACCGGTACATTTCGCACAATACCTTCCGGGAATCGGTGTGTTTGGTCCGCCAGCTGCAGTAATACATAGGTGGAACACAAAGGCAGATTACCATAGATTAATTTATACGTTACCTTTGACATTAGGTTGATGCCCGATCCCGTGTCGCGACGGTTGTATAGAAGTTCCATTGATTAATGGAGCGATGGAATTGCCGGAACTCGGGGTCGTCTAGCTTCTCTCTGGTGGTTGATTGCGCCGAGTCTTGCGTCTTTGAGTTGACTTGATTGATCATCAAGACTCGTTCTACGTGTGGTCGAGGTTGACGGTTCTTCTTGTTCTTGCTTCTTCTTTTTATCCTCTTCTCGGCGGTGATGCGTGTATTTCGAGTACGGTAGTGGTACGGTTGGAGCAGGGGGAGCTAAGGTCTTGTGTTTGCGGTTGAATCTCTCCCTCTGTCCATTAATCGTGAAGACGATCTTCGCGGTGTCGGCGTAGATGATTGCCTTAGTGGTAGCCGGGAAAGGGCGGCCCCGAGAATGATCGGGCGTTCTTACCTTTACCCATATCCGGGACCACGAAGTCGGTGGCCACGTATAGCTTACCGATGTAAAGGCATACGTCCTCTAGAATACCCTCGGGGTAGCATAACGATTGATCGCAAGTTGTAGGCACATGGTTGTGTATACTAATTACGAATCGGCTCAAGGTTTACCTTAGGCATGATGTTGACACTTGAGCCGAAGTCGATGAGTGCGTCGTAGGTGCGGGCGCCTATGTTGATGGTGACGACCGGTCTTCCCGGATCTTCTTTCTTAGCGGGCATTCCCGGTCGACACAATTGAATTTCTTGTTTGAGTAGGTGGTCCGCATACCCGCATAGTAAATATCGACAAGATTTGCAGATTCTAATTCTTCCTGGTTGACCCGGAATCTTACCAGGTTAGGCATAGGAGCGGATAAATCCAAATTGGGATAATTGTGATTCTATCATTTTATTAAAGCTATCTTTGGTTCTTTATTGCGAGAAGAAAAGCTTTCCATTTTAGTACTAATAGTTTCTAGCATTTTATCATTGGAAGCTAACTTCTTAGATAGATTATCCATAAGTCTACCTTGGTTTTGTACTAACTCTCTTAAAGGTGGGAAATTATTAAAAGAGTTATTACCTTGATAGTTACCCGAATAGTTACCTTGGTAGTTGGGTCTCTGTTGACTCCATTGTTGATTCGGAGGACGATCGGTTGTTGTTATTGTTGATGTAGTTCACGTCCTCTTCTAGCTCGGGGACGGTGGCGGCCCGAGTGTCCGGTGTTGCCACATTCTTCACATGTCATGCGGGAATCGAAGAGTTGCATGACTTCCTTCTTCTCGGGAGCTTTGTCTTCAAGCTTCTTCATAATTAAGTCCATTTTGGCGACGGATATCTACCTCTTTCACCGGTGCATTCCTCTCTCTTTCTTGCTTGGGGTTGACGGTCCTCATTCCAAGCTTGGTTTGACGCCATCTTCTCCACAAGGTCGGTAGCTTGGTTCAGTGTAAGTGATAGGAAAGCACCCCCGGCGGCTAGCGTCCATGGTCTCACGGGTGTTGTTGTTAAGCCCGTGGTAGAAGGTCTGCATGAGTAACCAGTTCTCCATTCCATGGTGTGGGCATTCGCGTGATGTAGTCTTGGAAGCGTTCCCACGCCTCTGGAACAGTTCGTCGTGTTCTTCTTTGAAAGCTTGAGATTTTCCCTCGTAAGGCGTTGGTTTTGCCTATAGGGAAGAATTTTGCCGGGAAGGCGTGAGAGCAAAGTGCCCAAGTAGTGAGTTTGTCTTTGTTGGCGTAGAACCCTTTGCCGCTCGTCCCAAGAGTGAGAATGGGAAGAGACGAAGTAGGATTGCATCACTTGAGACATCTTTGATAGTGAAGGTGCCACAAATCTCTAAGAAGTGTTGTAGGTGAGCATTGGCATCTTCATGAGCTTTTCCACGAATTGGCTAGCTTGTACCATGTTGATGAGTGCGGGCTTGAGCTCAAAAGCTTTGTCTCCTACATCGATCGGCGGTCCAAAGGCGGATGTTGGCCGTAGTCGGTCTGAGTATTCGCGAAGGGTCTTGTTTGCCATGTCTTCAAAAATCGGTGCTAAGCTACGCACGCTGGAGGAGTCTTCCGAGGTAGTGCTCTTGGGTTGAGATTTCAACTTGGATCTTGCCTCCTTCAAAAGTTTTTCTCGATCGGATCGAAGTTTTCGGGAAGATTCCTTTTCATACATTACCCCGCAAAAGATAGGAAGAATAATAACAAGGGTATACTTGTTTAAGCAATTGATAAAATTAATCGATGCGTATGAGAGATGCATGCATGTTAATCCTATATGTTTTTATTTTATTGGGCTATAGACTTTCTTTCCCCGAAGAATCGGCGCCAAAAATGCTTGTTGGTATTTCTAATGTCACTAACTAGTAATGGCATCTAGAAAGAATATCGGATGTTGCTTCGAGATAAAACTAAAAGAAATATTCATTGCGGTTCATAGCATATCCGAAAAGGTTGTCATCCCTATAGTTAAACTACTAATATGCAAGGAATATAATATTCGTACTATGCCTTGATAACTTCTTAATAAGTAAATAAACAATTATAATCGGGTATCCGCAAAGTTTACGGATATGAATATATACCATTGTAGCATTTTAACCGGGAGTAATAACCGTGTCTTGAATTTATATTCTACCACGAGGGAAAGAAGTCCTGTTATCTTGAATTAACTAAGTATAGATCTTAATCTAACCATCTCTCATGTGCAAGACATCGGCATTAATCTCATCAATTACTTAAGCAAGGATCAAAGTTCATAATAAAGATAATGATAAAGTTCTAGATAAACAGATTTGACCAAAAATCACGTTGGTTGGCGAGAAAGTGTCTAACAATGGACGATAGCAATTCATAGGCTAGCTAGCATTAGAAACTCCAATATGTAACTCTAAACTAAATGTTAGGATCTACCTAATTATGCAATACAAATAACAATCATTGAAGAAAGACTAATTAAATCCAAACATGAGGACAGAATCCGTGAAGACTAAGGCCGGAAACTTAGAACAACCCGAAATCTAACATCCGCTAGGCCTACATACGGGGATGGATTGCAAAGGACTCAATGGTGCTTTGTCACCACCACGATCTACCACACGACCCGGCACATAGGGTGCAAACGCAGTAAATAAGATCTAATCACCATGATTACATCGTCTCTACCACTCACCTTCCGATCTAGATGATGAGCGCTATACGAATCCATGCATGAACATAACAAAGAATTCAACTATGCTAAATGTGTAATTAAAGTAAATACTAGAACAAATAATCTCAAATATAAACATGATCAAGATATTCATATTAAGCATGTGTCCGGGACTTGAAAACTACTTACAATGAAGAACTTACAAGAACGAGGCCTGATCTTGAGTGGCCTCAGACGATCCGGAGCGGATTTCTCCCTTCCTACTAGTTCTAATCTTGATTGCTACTCTTCCGAAAGCGATGTTTCTCTAGCGTTGAATATGACTTGGTATTTTAATTAGAAATATCTTTGTTATAGAACTTGATGATCTAAGAAGGGGGTCTAGGGGTCCTAATATATCGGTCTTCGCCCTGTCTCTCCATCTTCATCGCGATGTGGTATTAACCTTGAATCAATCCCCAAGACTTCTACCGTCGCCCTCGGATCAAACCGACTCAAATCAACCGGTTTAGATCGAGTCTTAGAGGCGGTGGAGGAAGCTTCCCAAGCGTAGTAGAGGCGGCGGCCTGCGGGGGCCGATCGGCCCCATTATTGGGCCCGATCGGCCCGGGGGGCTCCCTCTCGGGTCCCGTCGTGCGTCGCGTGTTCGAGTCTTCTAGATGATGTATTTCTTGGTTCCGAAGTTAGTTCACGCCGGGATTAATCCGAAGCCTTCTAGACTTGTTTCGAGTTGGATTGCGTTATGCTACGTCGGCCGTATGCCACGTCATCTCTCGCTGATTTTTCTGTTTAAGTCCCCGCAAATCACAACTTTACCAAAACTGATGGAATTATGTTAGTGACACCCTATTCTAGGTTGTTATTATTATTTATACCCCTTTCTCATGTTTAATTAATTAAAAATTTTATATGATAACAAGTGTCAACACATGCACACCATAAATCCAACTAAAGCCATCCAGATTTAGAGGAGACAATCCCAGAAAAATACCACAAATGAAGGGAGAGGGGAGCGCGAACGGAGGTACCTGATGACCTTGGCAACCACCGAGCTCCAAATCGACAAAGGGAGGACCTCCGGCGGGCCTGGACGGAGAGGAGCACGAAGAGGAGTGGAGGAATCGCCGGTCACCCCCTCTGCCCAGACAAGCTTCCCCAGATGCAGATGCAGTGCCTTCTTGTTCGGATTGGCATCCCAGGCAAGACGGGTATCGGGCGCGAACCCGACAATGAACATCGAACCCGTGACCTGTGTGTCCCCTTCGCTAGCGAGTCTGCAAGATTCAGTTGGAAGTTTTCTTTCGACGGAGACATAGGAAAAGTGGAATAAATCAACGCCAACCGACGCATAAATCATTTGCTCAACAACCCAAGATTCATTATTTGTTTGTTATTCATTTTTTTTCATGTGAAAACCCATCACATGTCCACACGCCACCTGATTGGTGGGGGGAACAAACTGAAAAAAATGGGTATCTGGATGAGAAAGTAAAAATAATTAAATTAGAGAAAAGAGAGCAAGGACTAGGAGCAAGTCCTTCAAACCGAAACAAATTCAAAAATATTCGTGTGAGTGAGGCACACGTGGAGGTCAAATCCTCCGTAAAGTCGTTCTTGCGAGGAACTGGTACAGAACACTCGCTTCCTAAACCCCTAGCAATGGCGGCGGCGAACCTGCTCTCGCGCTCCCTTCTCCCCACCCCAAACGCTACCCAAACGAGCCACCCGAACCGCCGGAGCCCCGCCGTCATCTCATTCCCCCGCCGCCATGGCCGCCTGTCCGTGCGGGCCTCCGTCTCCACGGCCTCGCCATCCCCACCGCCACAGCCCGCGGCGGCTGCGGCTGCGGGCGTGCCGAAGCACTGCTTCCGGCGCGGCGCCGACGGCTACTTGTACTGCGAGGGGAGTGCGGGTGGAGGACGCGATGGCGGCTGCCGAGCGTAGCCCCTTCTATCTCTACAGCAAGCCTCAGATCCTCCGCAACTTCGCCGCCTACCGCGACGCTCTCCAGGGGCTCCGCTCTATCGTCGGGTACGCCGTGAAGGCCAACAACAACCTCCCCGTGCTACGCGTCCTGCGCGAGCTTGGCTGCGGCGCCGTCCTCGTCAGCGGCAACGAGCTCCGACTCGCTCTCCAGGCGGGATTTGACCCTGCCAGGTGCGGCTCTTGTTCCTAGATTTTTACTTCCTGGAATGGACTGGTATCGTTGAGCAAATGTCTTCACTTTCTGATGCTGTTGTCTATTGTTTTAATTTTGGATGGATTTGAATAGATTATGTTACATTGCCCCTGATACTGTTAGATTATTTGTGAGTGCACAAACTGCATTAGCCACGGTAATACATTATCAAAGTCTATGTACCAAAACTTCTTTGCATTAGCCATTAGCCAAAACATCTATGCATCAGCAAACTGCATTAGCCAAAACGTCTTGTAATTTGGAATGGAGGGAGTACATTGTTATCAAAGTCTATGCACCACAGGTAAGTATCTTGTTATCAGGCTGATATGGATACACTATCAGGGCATTTACCCCAAAAAGCCCCATATACAGATATATTTTAGTATTTTTAATGAACAGATAATACTGCAGGTTAAAATTCAGTAAACATTGAAATTACCCTGCAAAATATTGTTATTTTACTTTTTTTTTCAATGAGGCAACAGCAAGCCAAGTCCACCCATTTCTGATTTCTCCAACTTCCAATTTCAAGACTCCAAGTCCAAAGTTGCCGACAAAAAACCAAATATGAATGTATCATAGTATAAGTGGAATGGAATGGTGGGTGGAATGGAGGATTGAAGTATACATCACCTTTGACCAAAGGCAGCTCCAGCCCTGCTTTATACAAAGTGAGTTTCTAGGAGTACCAAGATTACAATGTAAGAACAGGGATCACACATAATGGACACACAAACATGCAGACCAGCAAGTCAGCAAAACTCTAATATGATGAAGGACAGCTCTAATGCCAAGTTCATTTTGTTTAGTCTGCATGCATAAGTCAGGGTCCTAACTGTGAGACAGAAGATTGATGACTGTTATTCTCCATTGGCTCAGCGGCCTGCTGGTTGACCTGCGCACCCTCGGACAAGTGACAAGTCTCACATCTCAAATAACAAATCATTGAATAAAAAATTCACAGCTAGATGTGCATAAGTTCAACATAGGAAGATAGCAGTAATTAATTTCTATTACATGAATATAGCCTCAAATTTGTTAAATTATAAAGGGCAGTGCATGATGCAGCTCAAACTGCTGCTTAATCCCCAACTGCTTCATTCTTTTCCACAATAGCAGCGTCATCAAGAGAGGGGACATCAATGCCAAAAGTACAGTTTGTAACTAGTTTGTAACTCAGGCTCATCAAGGAACAGACTAGCTTCATGAAGACCTATACCACCGAGAGAATCAAAGGAATCTCCTGAAACATCACAGATCAAAGGGTTGAGAGACGCCTTAGAGTTGAGTGCACAAAGACCAGATCCTCATCACATTTTGGAGTTAAGGCATTTCTTTTAGGGGAAGCTGTAAGTACTCTAGTTTCTTTTACAGCAAGAAGATGAGGCTGGTTGGCTAAACAATTTGATGGCCAAACTCATCAATAAAGGCACAGACTATCCATGGCTTGTCCACCAAGTCTGGATCCAAGTTAAAGAACTTTTAACTTAATTCAACTAACAACTGAAGTACAGGAACTTTGGACCTGAAATTGTCACTTTCACGTGCATGGCAAAGGGTTGAAGAAATTTCTTTTGATCTAACTCCCACACATGTCCTCAACAAAACATGAATCTGGAAAGAGCTGGGAGATTCCAAAATGCTAGTAAAGCTATCTGAAAGTGTTAAGTTTTTTTTTTTTTTTTTTAGCAGAACTTGTGTATACAAGTACTATGGTTTTGTTTGTGCAGATCTGTCCTTGATAGATTCCTTTTTGTTTGTACAAATGGTATTATTGGCTTTTGCATAGCGTTGTTTTAATCTACTCAAAGATTTTCTCTTGCCATTGGTTTTGCAAACCCCGTCAGCTGTAGAGCTCATTGTTTCCAGTTGATGACATTATTTCTGAATAGAAAGTAACTATATTCAGTTTCTATTTTGAAGATCAGGTGTATATTTAACGGAAATGGGAAGACATTCAAGATCTTAAATTAGCTGCTGAGAGTGGAGTATTTGTAAATGTGGATAGTGAATTCGATTTGGAAAATATTGTCAGAGCTGCAAGGGTTACCGGAAAGAAAGTGCCTGTTTTGCTTAGAATAAATCCAGATGTGGATCCACAGGTATGGTTACTCTCTGGTACTCCCAAAACACATGTACGTGTGTACTCATGCGACCAATGAGAGTATTTGGTTTCTTTTATTGCCCTTTGTCTTATCCCTTGTTGGAATTGGCTAGCTCTTGCTTATTTTGGTCATGCCACTCTATCCACAGGACATGTCATGCTACTGATATAGGGCCAAGTATGGCACTGTGACTTTGTTCTAGTAGTTGGTAGAATGGCAGCTATGACCTTGTAGTGGTTGTACATTACCTTGAACATGTATGGCCTGGTTATGGGTGTATATCACCTTGTACTGCTACAGGGCATCCTCAGTTCAGTCAGCAGCAGCACTGTTTTCGTGCTTTCTCGCTGTTCTCTCTTCTCGACTATCTAGTTCCAATTGTGTGTGTGTGAGGACTGTGGAAAGCACCTGGGTGCCGGCTAACATCCCGTTGTATTGTTATGAGTAGGATACCTTTTATTGATTTTAAATTTAATTGTGCTTGTTAGCAATGGATTTTTGCGTTCTGTTTCCTTAATTTCTTGAATGTCTTGTGGACAACTGCCACCTCTGTTGTGACCACTCTTTCCTTCCTATCTGAATTTTTTCCTTTAACAGACCAGATAACTCCTTGAGTCTTTCACTTTTGTGCAACCACTTCAACAAAGCCTTTTAATCCCAAGCAAGTTGGGGCAGGCTAGAGATAAAACCCATAAGAGCTACCAAAAGATAAAAGAGTAAACAGGATAAGTAATGTTAGTGATAAATAAAAGAAGAGTTAAACTCTCCTGCATGTTCGAGAAAAAAAGGTTAAATAAGTTTTGGATTTCACACCTATATAGGATACCTTCATATGCCAAGTAGCAGTGCCTGGACATCTTTTGTAAGAATCTTTTTTCAACAGGTACACCCATATGTAGCCACGGGAAATAAAACGTCCAAATTTGGGATCCGCAATGAGAAATTGCAATGGTTTTTGGACTCTATCAAGTCATACCCAGATGAAATCAAACTTGTCGGTGTTCATTGCCATCTGGGATCTACTATTACAAAGGTAATGCTTTGTACCTTTTTCTCTGCCTTATGGGCAACATCTTGTTTCAGGTTAACAGTCACTTTGTTGCAGTCAGCTAAATGTTTGCTGTCCCAGTAAAAATAACTATGTTGCACTATGTCACCTGTAGTCAGTTAATGCACCCTGTTTTATGATGATTGCCTGACAGCCTTTACCACAGGTAAAGATTAAAATTTATTGTTATTATTAAGATTATACCTGAAGTCCCTTATAGAACCTGCCTTCTAAGATCTAACTAGTGGCCCACATCATCAACAAGGATAGATGCCTGGTCATTTCTTATAGGTGATTAAACTGCCATGCCTATTTAATTGATACTTTATCTTAGAACAATCATTGTTTACTTGTTCACTTAAAAACTGGGAAGTACTAGTGTTTTACTTCCTCCAGACCACACTTCCACCTTGCTCTTATTGTTCCATGTTGAAATGCCAATTTTGTCAATTCCAGATTATTGATGTTGCTATTGTCTTATAGTGAAGTCCATGAATTTTGTACAATACAAAGTTCTTCCATAGGCAATCATGGAATTTGTAGCATGTGCACTGTAGAGATTATATTTGATGCATTAGTTTATCAATGTAAAAGGAGCCTTCTTTTTTGTTAGTAAGCTAAGGATGACCATGTAATGGCTCAACTATTTTGCAATTAAAATGCATATTTGACTGAGTCAAGAGGTAGATCCTCCATCCTTCCATGTACATGTACTCATGCAGAACATTTATGTTCAGTGTTCAATACTCCTCTTTGCTTAGATGGTTGTATTCTTTGCAGAATATATGTTTTTTAGTAGATGTATCTGAAGTGTTCTTCCAATTTTTTAGGTTGATATATTCAGAGATGCTGCAGTTCTTATGGTGAATTATGTTGATGAAATTCGAGCACAAGGTTTTAAGTTGGAGTACCTGAATATTGGAGGTGGTTTGGGAATAGATTACCATCATACTGATGCAGTCTTACCTACACCTATGGATCTCATCAACACTGTAAGCTCAGCATCCTTAACATGTTTCTGATTCATATCTTTGCAGACACGCATGCATCTTTAAGATATCAGTTTTCCTTATTGTGATACGAACAGTTAGCTTATGCAGTTATGGCTTGAATCATCATGCTTGTTCTATTTATTTTGTTGCAGGTGCGAGAATTAGTTCTCTCTCAAGATCTTACTCTTATTATTGAACCTGGAAGATCCTTGATTGCTAATACTTGCTGCTTCGTTAATAAAGTTACTGGTGTTAAATCTAATGGTACAAAGAATTTCATTGTTGTTGATGGCAGCATGGCAGAACTCATCAGACCTAGTCTGTATGGAGCATACCAGGTTTGTTTAGAGATTTAATGAATCATAATGAGTGTTACTACTATGTTCCCAAGGTAGTTTCTTTTTCCATCTATAGAGTCATAATGATTCCAAGCTGTAGCTTTGGTTGTGTATCCAAGATGGTAACCGCTTGACATGGTGATAGTCTTGAGAAAGTAGATTACTTTAAGTTTAATGCATGGAAATTTTGAATATTGCCTTGTATCTGTCAGTTTTCAATGCTAATATTTACAATTATATATGGATAATTTGCTGGTGAAGGCTCAGAAAATTCAACTACACACGTATGACCTATGTTCTCAGCATCTCCTAAACACCGCACAGTAGATTAAGTATTTAGGTAATGTGTTGATAGCAAAGGATTTGGTCTTAGTTTTGGAATGATATGATAACTCATTCTTGCCATAGATCACTCAGGGTTTGCAGCAACTTGATGAAGCACTATGATTGCAGCAACTTTCTTTTGAACAATATGATTGCAGTAGCTTGATGAAGCATTCATGTTTAGGTGTCATTTTTCATTGAAATGCATAGAAAATCATGTTAACCGAATAAACAAAAATGTCATTTACTCATGTGAAGAAAGTTATTTCAGCTCTTGAATCTTGTTACTCATGTGGCAGCATATCGAACTGGTCTCTCCCCCACTCCTGGTGCCAAGTAGCGACCTTTGATATTGTTGGACCAGTTTGTGAGTCTGCAGATTTCCTTGGAAAAGATAGGGAACTTCCAACGCCTGATAAGGTTTCTTTTCAAAGCCATTATATTTTATTTGATGATTAGTGTCTCCCTGTTTCCTTCTGACATATTGTCCTTTTTAGGAACTGGGCTGGTTGTTCATGACGCAGGTGCCTACTGCATGAGCATGGCTTCCACCTACAACCTGAAGTTGAGGCCGCCGGAGTACTGGGTACAAACTACAACATCATATATTTAGTGCCCAGGGGGCTGGCGCCCTCGATACCTATAATATCAATATATGCAATGTCTCAAAAAAAAATATCATCACAAAAGTCACGTATGTAGAACACATAAAGTTAAGAGCCTGTTTGGATTGTTAGTCACCTGTCTAAAACTTTTTAGTCACCCTTCCTTTGGATAGGACTAAAAAGGAACCAAAGAAGAGAGAGAGGACAAAGAGGGAGGAGAGAGATAGATCCAGCCATGTGGTCCAAGAAAGAGAGAGAGCACTTTAGTCACCATAAGTTGGGTATCCCTGACTTTTAAATTTTAGTCACCTCCTGACACCCCTGTTTGGAGTTTAGGTGACTAAAAGTGACTAAAATGGGGGTGACTAGTTTTAGTCACCCCAATCCAAACAACCCCTAAGTACAGTTGTAACCCCTGTTTTCATATCGTATTATCGTTCCTAGTTGTAAGCCCTCTACGTGGCCTTAAGTACTCAGTCACTCACATGTTTCTTACCCTAGTGGGCCTTGGGCTGAATTATTCCATATCCTAAGTTAACACACCAGCCCACCTAATCGTCCGGGCTCACTTATCGGACAACTTATTGTGATTAATTGAAACTTATCGGACGATAAGGTTTCTGATCGAACAAACCTGATCGAACGGCCTTACCGAGGACGAAATACGATAAGGGCGACTAATCACGATTAGTCGTCCGATATGAAAACAGGGGTTGTAACAGTTAGTTTGATATTAATCCTAGATGTCAAGACACCAAATAAACCAGCAGTCAACCTGGCATTGTCCATCATGTGCTGACAGTGACACGTGTTTTTGAATCTCAACATCAAAGATGAATTTCAAACTGAATTGTTTCACTAAACTTAACTTTAGGTACTACATACATGATTTTTGTGATGATTTTTTTTTTTTGGAAACATAGCAACATAATATTTTAGCTAAAGAGGGCGGCAGCCTCCTTGGGGGGCATACTACCACCTATATTCCTTTTTTCTCATGATTATTTTGTAGGAAAAATGGATAAACCTACTGCGAGCTAGGGAATTTCAGTTACTTGCCTGGGTCTTCCTTAGAGCAACTATACCGTGTTTTGGGGAGAAACGAGGTCCAGCAGGGTTACAACCCCCACTGCTCCTGACCCTCCACTGCCACCGTGCCTTGCATGGCTTGCTTGCCCTGTTAGAAATGGGGCTAAGGGCAACAAGTTTGAGTGCTTGAGTGGGGCCTGTTGAAGCTACCTTTTTTTTTCTGCCTATGGCCTCAAATGTAGAGAGTTGGGGCTGAGGCTCAGACTTGGCTTGAAATTCCCTGCACACCATCTCCCCTTGATTCCACCATGCAGCGTCCCCTTTGCCTATCCCACAATGTCGCAGGTTGGTATCTGTCCATGGACGGGACTACGGGAGCTTGGTTCTTTTCTGGATCGTCGATTGTTGTTGAGAAGGTAGCCTGAGCAGACCAATTAGGAGAGAGTGGGGCCTAGTGCTCGCGGCTTAGAGGAGCTCAAGGGAGCAAAACCTGGCAAGGCCTGAGGTGTTGTAGAACATGGAGGATGAAGGGGATCATGTAGAGGAGCTTGAGAACCAGTCATTGGGGCTCTAAAATAAGGGCTATTGCCAGAGTTGCTTGGTTCTTAAACCTGCAAATGCTATGTGTTTTCAAATACCCACTGTGCCATTGTCCAACCAATGTTTTTTTAAGAGTTCTGCGTTTTTAACCATCGAAACCAACTTGAATATGAACGAACACAAATAGCTTGCAGGTGGTAAACCAACTGTAACGAATTGAGACTTTGGGGAGGTCCATTCATAACGTTCCCATTTGTTGCCTCTTTTGTGTATCAGTTTTTTTCATTGGTCATTTAACCAGTACAATTTATTGTTTGCTTTGCAGGTAGAAGAGGATGGTTCGATTGTTAAGATCAGGCATGAGGAGAAGTTTGATGACTACATGAAGTTCTTTGATGGTCTTCCTGCTTAGACGTTTATCCAACTGCTACCGGCAATGTTTTCTTGGGGATAATTGGAGTTTCTTTGTTTTGCTTTCTTGTGGTTCTGGAATGTGACTGGTTAGTTAGTTCAGTCTGTTGGTGTATCCTCCAGAACTTTCCTGTCATTGCTGTAGTTTTGGCACCAAGTTTGTTCTTAATTGCTTTTTAAGGAAGTTATTGCAAAAGGGGCTGTTTGGTTGTAACCCTGCAGTGGGATGACTCGTTAGAAGTTACTAGGACCCATGCCTGCAACCTGCCTGAGCGTGATTTAGTTCATTAGTTGGGACTGAATATTTACCTGCTTGTCTGCGAACCAAATCTATCACCTGGGCGACCATATAATACAAAAATCTATTGTGGGTTTGTAGTACCAAAATCTGTTGTAGGTTGAAGTGTTATGATTATGATCTACCGACCATCTTGGTTTTGACAGGCTCTATCGTCAATGCAAGTACTGTTATTTGGCTTTCTTGCTGTCTTAGTTAGACATTTATGGCCTCACTGGGTGCTTTTTTCATTTGTTTTCATTCTTAAAATGGATTCATTCTCGACGTTCTGTTTTTTTTTTTTTTTTTTTTTTTTTGGTTAAATATTGACTGATAATAGAAGCATCAAAACTGTGGTTTGATTTAGTTTCCCTGGCATGAATAAAATTTACTATCCAGTGATACCTAACCGGGAAAACTAGGGCTATGTTCGTTTGGTGTGGAATACTTAGGGGTCGATTGGATAGCCAGAACCGATCTGTTACTCAAGAGAATTGTGGGTCCGTTTGGATCGGAGAATAGGTTTGGATTCTCTTCAGAGGCAGTGTAAACACTTCCAAACGGTTAAAGACAACACTTTCTTTTTGTGGAGATCAGAATCACCTTCAGATTAGTTTCTCTGGATTCTGTTTCTTGCATTCCTACCTCCCATCTAATCTATAAAATAATTCTAGTGATTGTCTTCAAGTGAAGCGAATTTTAATCAGATGCTTTGGAATTGTTCTTCGTCCATAAAAGATTAGCCTTTTTTGTTGCAAGAAGTATAATATTTATTATTTTGCATGTAAACCAAGATTTTAGTCACCAAGAATCAGAATTGGACCAACGAGCCTAACGATTTGAGAACATGATTCGGATTCCCTAGAAGAAATGTTTCAAAGAAGGGAACTGATGAATCTGAAACTTTTCTGAGATAACGCAACCCTTAAGAATGTGCCAGACAGAATTTTCATGGAGGGATTTCGAGCTGATCGAGAAAATAGAATTACAAGAATCAGCGCCAGTTGTTTCCACTGAGGGATTCTGAACCGAACGTGAGAATAGAATCACAAGAATCATTGCCAAATGCAATTTTCACCGAGGCATTTGGAGCTGAACGCGCTGCATTTCTTTCGTTGGAGTGTGGTTTCTCCCAATTCTGTTTCTGGTCTTCCCTTTGTAATGGCGATTGAACTTTTTTTATTGTTTAATTGCAACAAGTTAAATAAGTTGAATTTCGATACTGAACATACCCTTACACGATTGTTGCAGCACATTTGGTTGGGTAATTTGAAAGAGGCTTTTTTTTTATAAAAGGCTCCATTTAGAATGTGATTTTTTTCATGTCCTATGTTTTTTTTTTCCTATAAAACTGAATTGATTCTTGTGAAATTTCTGCACTACCCCTATATAATTATGCATTCCACAATGTCTTTTAGGATTTTTTTTTGTGTTTTTGGGAGTACAAGAGTTTTGGTGGGTAGAGGAATTAGAGTTTAGAGGATAGTCAATTATCATGAGATAGGTGTTAGTTGAGTGGAGATGAATTGATCTTTACCATTGGTTATGACTTGTGATATAAGTTCTCACTCATTCACCAAAGTGGGATATGAAATTCTTTTTACCCACAAACCAAACAAAGAGATAACCTATAACCATGGATTGCCTGCAATCCGTGTAGTCCCCGTCCCCACTTAGGCAGCGATTAATGCATGGGGTGCAGGGGGTTACGCTTTGTTATGTACTCCCTCCGTTTCGAATACAAGTCGTTTTTAGCTTTGAGCAAGTTGTCTTCAAATACAAGTCGTTTTAGGTGTGGTCCCAAAGACTGCCGCTCTCCACCATAGGCCTGCATACTCTGTCTCTTTGCCTCCTCCCACCTTCGAAGACGTGCGTGGCTTGGTGGCGTCGAAGAAAGAGGCGTGGAGACAAGACTAAGCTGGATGGAGAATATAGGGGTATATTGGTATTTTGGCTCTAGTCTTGGTACCTGTGTCCCATCCCAAAACGACTTGTATTCGAGATGGAGGGAGTATAGAAGTTACCTACAATCTTGAGAAGTTGGGTGTTTGGATATTGCACAACATCTTATTGGTACTCCTACATGCCTATTTAGACTATATAGTATAATTTAAATAGACATCGAAATGCTGCAACTTGTCACGAAAAACAAGAATTAAACAAGTATTGTCTGTTACAATTTTTACACTATTTTAGCATTTCCAACGTAATTGCATAGAGTATCATGAGGATTGAATGGCCTTAAAGAGAAAGGTTGAACTGAGACTTAAAATTTATTTTCAAAAAACATTAAGCTAATCAATGGATATTCGCAACTTGTCTGCAGTATATTGATGCAGCAACAAACGTAGTACTTCCAAATTCCAACGAAGCAGCGAGCGCCAAGCCGTCAAAATAAAAATAAAAACATGTGGCTGCAGGCGAAGAAACGAAGCGCCACGGTGCTGCCCACGCAGTAGGCTGCAGCGCCACAAGCAACGCAACTGTTTTTCAAACAGTCGCCAAAGAAGAAAATAAAAGCTCCCATCCACCAAAGAGGGACAGGAGGGAGGAAAGAGGATGAACAGGAGAGGGTCTCGTCGCTAAAACCCTAGCGCAGCGGCGAGGGAGCGGATGCACCTTGCTCTCCTCCTCCCCCTGCATTCGCCTGCTGTCGCCGGCCGCCATGCCCAGCACCCGCTCCGCCTCCGCCGCCTCCAGGCTGCTGGTCCGCGCCGACCTCAACCCAGGTGAAGCGAAAGCGTGCCGTTTTCCTCTCCCGTGGATCTTTCTCCCCCTTCTTAATGGTCCTTTGCTAAGTTCTGCAATGTCTTCTTGTTCTGTTGTACTTCACCATTTGGTCTGTCCAGAGGATCAATTTTATTGAAATGGTAGTACTTGCCAAGGTAGTAGGACTTAGGAGTAGTATTTTATCTTAAAAAAAAAAACTTTTCTCATGATATATACCTAAATGTTACTATATTGATACCGATGAGTGTTTGGAGACTGGAGTTGCGTGATTCCTTTCACAAGTGGCTAATGCCTTGCTCATTTTGCCCCCACTAGCATAATGTTGATAATCTGCTGTATGCAAGGTCAAGATACGTGGATTTAGTTTGATGAGATTTTTTTTTTCCCTTCGTTACTATTTCTTTTGTTTATGCGGATTGAACAAGACGAGTAGGACCGACATTCCTGAGTTAACTTTTTTAGAATTTTGTTCTAGTTTCAAGTGTTAACTTAATCTCCCTACTCTATTAAAGAAAAAAAAAAACATCGTTCAATATCGGCAGATCAGTACCTATGCCTGAGTGTTTTTTTACCAACAATTTTGGTATAGTTTTTCTTCTGTAAATAAAAGTACAAGTTTTGCCATTTTCAGTTGTACGAGAAGTCAAACGTGAATCCAGTGTTTCTCTTGGCATTTCAAAGCCCGAAGCAACTGCTTCTGTTAAGAGGAAAAGGGTGAAGCGAGAACTTGAAGTAAATGAGGAGCATCATAAGAAGCAGGTGCCTGCTTACTAAATAGAATGTTTTTGTATGAAAAGAAGCGAGTTCCATGTGTTTCTCATTTTTCTTTCCTTACATTCTGTACCCTTCATTTAATTGCTTGCTTATTGAACCCTTGCTCTTTGGTGTAGCAAGTGTACCTTTTGTATTTAGTTACATTTATTCACTCACGTTACCTTAGTACTTGGTTTCATGCTCTCATCAACAGAAAAATGTCCTATGCATATGCAGTTTAAAAGTGTTGTCCCCGACATCGAGGATTTTCGATATGAAAAGGCCAAAGCATTGACATCGTCAAGTAAGGCAACAGCATCTTTGGGTAAGAACTGATCGTGCTGATCAGATAAATCTTTGAGTTTCCTGTTAAGCCAAATGTTTGACAATCAGTGTGCAAGTATCTTTCCTCTGGATAATCTGCTTGGTGCTTACAAATCTCTATGCGCCATATTACAGTCTTGTTTGTGTTTTCTGTGATTTTTGAAAAACAAAACTAACACTTCCTTCTTCAGTCAAGGTGGAGCAAAAGGTCAGAGTTTCTTCAGTTATAAAAGGTACTCATAAATCAGAAGACTACTAGAAGAGAGAAATTATTGCATATATGTTTACCATGTTGCTTTTCTTGTTATGTCATGTTTTGTTTTCTGCAAGCTTATATGAAGTTAAATTATTGGTACTAAAATGAAGTCTCTGGATTGAAACTTTTCTGCTAGCATGTGATCAATCTTGCTACAACCACAAGTAGGATCTTACATGGTCAGGATATGTTGTGGCATTTTGAGTTTTCCATAGTCAACTATGATTTGTAAGCTGTAAGCTCAATATATTTTTAATTATGTTTGGAATTAGATCACTTTGTTTTTTATTTCCCTAATTTAATGTTAGCCAAAAAGACAGTCTAGCTATAGTCAGTCACTGATTAAAAACTTATATTAAACTTAGTGATTCCTTGTTCTGAACATCTGTGCATTAAGGCCATGAAATAAATGCATTGTTGCACCATGAAAAATAAACTTACTGATTCCCTATATTAAACTTAGTGATTCCTTATATCCATGTTTTCCTAGACGCTAAACGGTAGACAGGCGGTGACCCTTCGTTTAGCGTTTAGTCTGTTTAGACGGCGTTTAGACGGCGTCTAGACGGATTAAACGGTTTCTTTACTGTAGCAAGATAAATTGAATAGCAACTAGCAAGCATGTCAAATTTTAAGAACAGAGCAAGTAAAGGTGCAGGCGTACAGCACAACCAGGGCTGAATCTGAACTGAACCGAGCTAATACAGAGCAAAATTGAAGGCGTACATCATAAACATGCAGCTAATCCGTATCTAATCGAAGCAAAATCCACTAATTGATTGCAGCCGGGAGCAGGGCAGGTCGATGCGCTAAGGGAACAGAGCAGTACCGACGAACGGAGGAGCAGGGCAGGTCCACGCGGCGCTGGGGACGAACGGAGGAGCAGAGCAATTCGATGTGCTGGGGTCGAACGGAAGAGCGCTGCAGGTCGACGCGTTGGGCCCGATCGCCGGTGCACTGCAGGTCGACGCACTGGGCCTGGTCGCCGACGCTGCTGCAGGTCGACGGCGCACTTCTGCGCGGCGCCGAGAGCTGGCGGCGGCGTGCACACGAGCTGAGCGGAACTGGAGAAATTTCCTCTAAACCCTAGCGCCCGGTACTTATTCTGCCGGCCAAAATCTACCCAATCGCCCGCCTGCCGCTACTTTCCCTTCCCCCCGGCTGTTCCCGCGCTTCCATTCCCTTCCCGCCTGGAGCTCCATCACCTAAACGCGACGCAAGACGGCCGCTTTGGCGCCCACAACCGTTTCCCCCGCCGTTCTGTTTCAGCCGTTTTCAACATTTTTTCCTGATTTTGACCGCCTAGACGGAAAACCCGTTTAACTGACCGCCCAGGCCCTAAACTCCACGGGACCCTGTCGTTTACTGTCTAAACGCGTTTAGACGGCCGTTTAATACCGTTTAGGATAACGAGGCCTTATATTTAACCTAAATTCTTCATTGTTTCACCATGAAAAATAAATGCATTAAGGCCAGGTTTGTTGACTTCTGTATCAAGCATTCATCTCTTTCATTTGATTGGTATCTTTCTTATGTCCATGTACTATCCATGTACTATATGAAAACTAAAGTAGTCATTTGTGCAGTTGGGGCTCCAGATAACTGGGAGGCAGTTCTTGGAGGCATTAAAAGCATGAGGTTATCTGGTGAAGCCCCTGTAGATACAAAGGGCTGTGAAAAAGCTGGTTCTCTCCTTCCACCCAAGGTTTTTGCCACAAAATAATCTTTTCACCTTTACAATTTTATGTAGAGTGCCTTGTTTGTGTGACCTTTTCCAATTTTATTGCCAACTGGATATTAATGTCGAATTGGAGCTCCTTGCCCTTCAAAAAGGAAATATAAATAGAGAAAGGTAGACCTCTTTGGTTGGCCTTACATAGGTAGTTTCAGGGTTATGCAACTGATCTAGTGGGCTAATTTCCTTGTGCTGTACTACAATATGAAAGTGATGTTATTTTTTTTTTTCCTGTCTAGAGTCTAGAAATAAAACAATCTGTACATTAATTTTGTGCCAAATAGATTGCAATTTTTCCACATTTGTGGCTCCTCACTTATTTGCTGGTTTATAATACTTCCGCCTTTTTTGTCTGGAAGTAATTGTGTATGTGGGTTCTGTTTGTAAAGAGTTCATGTCCAGTTGTAATCAATACTTCTCTTCCTATTCCTGGACAGGAAAGAAGATTTGGCGGTTCTGATGTCAACTATGATGTCAAGCCAGACAAAAGATGAAGTCACGCATGGTATGTCTTTAAAATTTCATGTATCCAGTATTGGTTATGCCTTCTTGTTGAGATTTCTCAGACCACTGAAGTATCTATTGTTACTACGGAAATTCAATATTTGCTTTTTGTTTTGTCATATGAAATTCAGGAAAAAACAGCCTCGTCATGAGATTCTCTGATGTGTTTGCACTTTGTACTAAATAGTTGTCCTTTAGAAATGCTGATTGCATTTTGGAGTCAATTCTTTTCAGCTGCTGTGGAACGCCTCTCTGAAAACGGGTTTACTTGATCCGGATACTATAGTGCGGGACTGATGAGACCACGCTTGCGAATCTTATCAAACCTGTAAGTTGCAAGGTTTTCACCCTATTAGGATGAATACTATGCTTACATTGTTCATAAATTAACAATTACTGTACTGTATGTACCCAAAAAAAAAGTAATGAACTTAGAAGCATGAAAATGAAAATTCATGTGTCTACTTTTGTTTACCATCACAGGCTTTGCAAATACACCAAACTTAACACTATTTGAATGGAACATTACTTTAGGCTCAAGATGATCTGAAGCTAGAGACTACAAGAAATTCTCAGATAGATGACTCACAGCATACTGTTCATGATTTTAACAGGTCGGATTCTATCAGAGAAAGGCACAGTTCATAAAAGAAGCTTGTAAAGTTTGTCTTGAACGTTTTGGAGGGGATATTCCAGATTCTCTGAATGAACTGCTTGCTCTGAGAGGGGTTGGGCCTAAAATGGCTCATTTGGTAATAATCTACTTATTCTGTCCTTTGTGGTTGAAAACTTGAAATACAAACATTAATATCTTCATGGGTATCGTTCTTTAACTAAACAGGTGATGAGCATTGCTTGGAAGAATACTCAAGGAATCTGTGTTGACACTCATGTGCATCGTATTTCTAACCGACTTGGGTGGGTTTTTCGGAAGGAACAAAAACAGGTAGCTTAGGTTTGATTTATGTTGTCTTCTCTTCTTGAAAAAACACAACTACCCATTACAGAGGTTGGGAATAGTGTTTATGTTGCTATGTGTTGTGTACAGAAAACTACGACACCGGAACAGACAAGAATTTCTCTAGAGAAATGGCTACCCAAGGATGAGTGGGAACCTATAAATCCATTACTGGTATATCTCTGCTGAAGTTTTTAAATTTTAGTACTTCAAATGCTTTTCTTTGATTATTTGATTTGATTGTAAGATAGTGGTTATTGTCTTATGCTAACTGAATCCTGCCTTGATTTCAGAACTACTAGTATATGCTGAAAAAAACTGAAAAAAATGTCTTGTAGGTTGGATTTGGGCAAACTATCTGTACTCCACTGAGGCCCAAATGTGACAAGTGTGGCATCAATAACCTTTGCCCTTCTGCTTTTAAGGAATCATCAAGCCCAAATCCAAAGCAAAAGAAAACAAGGTCCCCATAGAATTCTGACTATATGACTGGTCTGGCACCGAAGTGAGAGATAATATTTTAACTCTGACTATGACTGGTCTGGCACCGAAGTGAGATAATATTTTGGGTTGTCCGTCGGTGGTAAATATTATGGGGTTTTTCTTTGGTCTATCGATTGTTGGATCACCTTGGTCTTGGTGCTATACCATTGGCATTTGGCAAGTCATGTATCATTTTGTATACCGTAAATTGTTCAAGACAGTATAAAGACACGTTTATCTACCAGTTACTGTAAAAATTACTGGTAGCAAGGAAACTTTTCGTGTGTCAATGAGTCGTAAAGGTGCCATGGCAACATTCTCTTGCGTCCACCAAAGTGTAGCGAAGATCTGATGAACTTTGCTTATACAAGTTTCACAAACTTTATGACATTGCAGGTCTAGAAAAAAGAAGAATGTTTCACATGGTTGTCGTTTTTGAAAACCTGCATGAGAGCACTTTTGGTTGGTTATACACAATGCAATGTGTGTGACCCATGTATGCACAACTGATACCAGAGAAACCACATTACCCAGCCTCTTTTATTTATTACAGCGGAAGCTGCAGTGTCTTGAAATTCTGTCACAAAGATGTACATAAAAAAGATATGAAGACACAGAGCAAGCAGAGACAACGGTTAAAGCTAGGAATTCCTATAGTACTAGAAGAAGCAAAGAGCAAGCACAGGTAACAGTTACAGGTTTACAGCAGAGCTCTGCACTGCACATTCCCTGTCCACCTCATGCGTCTGAGATTACAGGGGGGCGAAATAATCAGGCAGCTAGTATGCTTTCACATGGAAACCCTCCAGCAGCCAGCCCAACGGTGTCCAACTATTTGCTCCCGTGTGCCACCGCTGATTACGAACGTGAGTACTGTAAATAAATATTCCTAACACTGTCAATTTATTCTATTGTAAACTATTCCTCTTTTTCGCATTTCTAGCCGTCTTAGTTTCTGTTGAAACGCAGCATATTTTGTGGTCTCGGAATGATCAGGCTTAAATAAATAAAACAAAAAAAAAAAAAAGGAGCATGACATTCAAAACCAAACAATTCTAAGCACAATGTGGCCATCATGATTACTTCTTATCATGAGTACTGTAACAATAAGCCTAACACGATAGACATCAGTTCAACATAACGACCCATTATATAAACAATAATTACAGACACTGTTACTTCTTATCTGGGCCAGACAGTTAGCACGGCAAATATAAGCATATTGTCCATAATTAAGCTCACGCTTACCCCGGTCCATTACCAACCAAGAAACCTGCTTAATTACCGCTCCAATATCAACCAAGAAACCTTAACGCGCATCTTAGTGGCACCAACAGTGATAACATCTTCCTCTGAGCCCCTGATCATTGGAGTAAACTCGATGGTGCATTCAGAAACACCATCGCTAGTCTGGATTGCAATTATCAACATGTCTCCCCTACCGATAGTTATGACAGGCTGCAAAAGTTGGAGCCTCAAGGCCGTCTTTCACAACATGTCTCGCCATCGTTCTTACCATCAAGTTTGCTATCATGAAGCAGGAGGCTATGTGGGATGTGGACAGTGCAAGCAGTGATTTTACCACTGAACTCTCCACGTAAAACTTCAATAGCAACAAGAGCCTCAAGGCCGTCTTTCACAACTGAACACCCCACCTCAACTGTACTGAGCCTCGTAGAAAGAGATTTATGTTCAACAACGGATTTCTCAAGCATCCGGCTACTGCCCTGGTGGCGTTGCAGAATACCCTTGTTAAGCTCACTGATCTCAGCGTCGATCCAGTACTGCTCAAAATCACGGAGCGGTGGAGGGGTCTGCAACAAACAAAATTGTTTCAGAGCAAATATATAATCAGAAAACAAAAAGAAAAAAGAAATATACTCACAAACATCCGAGTGCGGCGTGTAGGCTCCCATTGAAAATTGACACACATCCAATACCTCCGCCTAAAGGTTTCCTCTTCGTAAGGATCACCATAAGAGCACATGAGCACTAGAACACCCTCTGGAAGAGGCTTATGGACATAGGGATCTTCTGGCAAACGAGCATAGCTACCTCCAAAAAATTTAAAATTGTTACAATGCAGTATTGTAATTACGGTTTCATATTTGTTGCATAAAAAAAAAAACTTGGTCTACTTTCCTTTGTACGCCAATGCATCATACAATTACATATACGAAATCAAAAAATCTAAATCAAAATGTAGGTGCCATGGGTGTCATAGTGTCCATGTCCACAAATTTCCCTAGTGTTATCTATTGCTTGCCCACAAATTTAAAACGACACTACACAAGAGAGGAAGAGTACCTCAGCTTTTTTTTCCACGCCCCAAATCCTTTGGTCGCTTGGGACGGAAGGAACCGTGCGGAGCGAGACGGCGTACGCCGCGCGCCGCCGGAGAGAGCTACGACAAGGGGAAGAAGGGTGGCACCGGCAAGTGGGGCGCGGCGGCGACGGTCGCCGCGCACCCTCACGAAGAAACACAGAGAGGAGGAAGAGAAATGAAACGAGAGAAAACGGTTCGGTCTGTTATAGGCCCTGTCCGCGCCCTAGATGAGCGAGTGATAGCCGCCGCGTCGCGCCCTCGACCGTCGCGACAGACCTCGCCACGCCGGCGTGGACCGCATGCGGCCGGGCCACGTGGTCGGCCTTGCCTCGCGCTCATGCAAGGCGCGATAAGACATATACCGCACGCTTGACTACGGCGCGGCCAAAAGAGTTATTTCTGGATTTTCTTTCTCAGCCGGGTTAAAAATAGTTTTTCTTTAAAAAAAGGGTTAAAATTAAAAAAAATCAAAAAAGGCATGTGAGTTGCAAATGGGTCTTCATTGTGAAACAAACACCTGAGGGTAAAGTAGAAAGATATAAAGCAAGATTAATTGCACGGGTTATAGCCAGACACATGATATTGATTATGATGAGACGTTTACACTTGTGGCAAAAATGAGCACAGTAAGAATATTAATGTCTTGTGTGGCAAACTTTGGGTGGCCTCTACATTAGTTGGATGTTAAAAATGCTTTCCTTCATGGGGATCTGCAGGAGAAGGTATATATGGAGGTCTAATCCTAAAGCAAGTGGGATGGTGTGCAAACTAAAGAAGTCTTTATATGGTCTTAAGCAGTCTTCTAGAGCATGGTTTCATAGATTTACACGAGCTTTATATGATATGGGGTAGAAACAAAGGCAATGGAGATCACACATGATTCTACAAACATTTAGGACTTAAGATCACTTTGTGTTGGTCTGTGCATGTGGATGACATTATTATTACAGTGATGACGAGACAAAGATTAAAAGTTTAAAGAAAAACTTAAGTAAACAATTTGAGGTTAAGGATCTTGGTCAATTAAGATACTTTCTTGGTATTGAAATTTCTCGATCTCTAAAGGGTATAGTTCTCTCACAAAGAAAATATGTTCTAGACTTGCTCCGTGAGACCAGTATGCTTGGGTGTCGACCTGCTTCAACACCTATTGATTCAAACCATAAATTATGTGCTTGAATCGGGCAATCCAAAGTGAACAAGGAGAGCTATCGAGACTAGTCGGTAGACTCATTTACTTGTGTCATACAAGACCTGACATCTCATATGCTGTGAGTGTTGTGAGCACATATATGCATGATCCTAGAAGTGGACACTTGGATGCCTTTAACCGAATTCTTAGATATTTAAAAGGTAGTCCTGGAAAGGGACTTATGTTCAAAAGCCATGGCCATATTAATGTTGAAGGCTATTGTGATGCGATTGGGCAAAAGCCTTGATGACGAGGAGATCACGCAAGGCTATTGTGTGTTTGTTGGAGGAAATTTAGTGTCATGGCAAAGCAAGAAACAACCCGGCCGTATCTCGTTCTCTTCTGGCTGAAGTTGAATACAGAGCCATGTCACAAGGGTTGTGTGAGATCCTATGGGTATGTGAGATCCTATGGGTAAGAAACCTTCTATCCGAACTGAAGGTGCTTTGAGGAAAGGTCCTTCTATGCTACAATGTGATAACAAATCGGCTATCAACATCGCCAATAATCCAAATCCAACAGACGTAACCAAATATGTTGAGATTGATCGCTTCTTTATCAAGGAGAAGATAGATGAAGGTATTTTAGTTTTGGGTCATGTGAGTTCAAGTGAACAAGTAGCGGTTGTCTAACAAAAGGTTTAGGGCTAAAAGAATGTGAGTTAGCATGTAACAAGATGGGGATGATAGATATCTATCACCCATCTTGAGGGGGAGTGTTGGGTTGTGTGTGTATGTGTAGTGTGGCCCAAAGGCCAGCCCAAGGGCCCATGAACTATGTATGTATATAGATGTAACCCTAGTGTAGAAAGAGTGAGTGAATTCCGAACATTCAATCCTGCACTCTCTTCACCTCACATCTAAGAGTAATGCCTTACCTTACATCTAAAGAGCATATGCTTTCCTTACATCTTAACACTGCCTACCTCACATTTTTTTTTTCTTTCCTCTCAGCACCTTCTTTTCTCTTTTCCTTCATTATAGCTTCCTGTTTTTCCTCTTCGTTCTTTTCATACGCCTTCTTCACAGCAGATAGTAACAACATTGAGATCTGGATCAAAAGTACATCTTTTATAGGACCACCACGGGCCACATCATGGGACATTGAATCTCAGTTGGTGAAGTTTTTTTGAATACTTCATCTCAGGGGTTGTTCTTAGGATCATCGAGATAATATCCATATTCTTTTGTATATTTCATACAACCTTCTAAGCCAAGTCGGGAACCAAATTCCTTCAAGATGGGAACAAAAACTCATCAAAACACGTGTGACTTCTCTAGTCCTATACTCCGTGTTGATTAATGTACCAAAGACTTCCAACTCGACACTTAATAGTTCATTCCCCATATAACCTCCTTTCATTGGTATTTTCATTATAAACCTCTTAGTGTCTTCGGTGACTACAATATCGACACATCGACGTCCCTCGTAATGATAGAACACTTCTTTGTACACAAACCTAACTGCATAAAGATTGCTAAGAGTGAAGATGATCTTGATTGGCTAAATTGGATCCTTATCTTGAAGTCATCTTCCAATTGGCTAAATAAGTATAGCGAATAAACCACCTAAAGCTATAGTTGGAATCTTGTAGCACGCCGACACTATTGGACTAACTGAAATTTGGTTGTTACTGCCTTTTAATGCGATAATCATGGCTCCTTCTCTGAAAAGTAGTGCACAAGTCATGCTAAAACTCAACATGTGAACCTGTAACTCCAGTTATAACCCCTTCAACAAACTGAGAATCTCCATCATTTTCTTTGGCCGTCTGATCAATTATCAATTTCTTAATGTCGCTTAGCAAGCTACCAAAACGCCAAGCCATTTTTTGAGCCAAGAACTCATCACTAGTGTTGTACACCTCAAATGTAAATGTAGGAACCTGCATCAAATGTTTGTTTAAAAACTAGTAAGCAATTCTTGTGCCCTCGCACTGTGACCAAAAGGTAGGAGATGCTTGCTGAACATAAATCGTTTCGAGAAGCATAATAATCGATCTACTGGGAGTATCAATCTATAGCCACGTTATAGGAGTACCAAAGTTCGGATCTGCTGCCTTCTTTTTACAGCGGGGAGGGATGATCCAGAGCTGCATTAATGAGTACTCCTACGCACACTAATCGGCAGCAAGCAAAACTTGCAAGGCCTTCCGCACACGCACAAAGACACGAGCGAGGCCGAAATGGCAGGCGGGCGCCGCTAGCAAAGATGCATTGCAAATGACAAAACCCCAATCGGGGCAGGGCAGGGGTGCAGCTAGCAGTTTGCATTGTAGTGACAAAACCCTAATCGGGCTGCAGTGACAAAACCCCAATACAAGAACCCTGTGACCAAAAGGTGGAGATTTTACCCTAATCTCGTAGCACGTATCAAGGACTCTTGCAATCTAGCTTATGATCGACCTCATGCTCTTCGAATCTAGCTAGCATTTTGGAATTGACACTTACCGTGGTGCAGAATGGGTTCTTCTCTCCTTCAAGAAGCCCTCTTGGGTCACCCTGGACATTTGGTTAACCAAACCGATCAGTTCGGTTTTCCGATTTCTCGACCAATTCGGTTCCTAACTAAATGGGAACCTATCGGTTCTTCTAAAATCTTGAAACCGACCAAATTTGGTTTTAGGTAATTCGGTTCGGTTTTGGTTATAACCGAACTAACCGAGGTGCTACAATTCAGAGGAAAAAAATCACAGAATCTCGTGGTTGACCGTCCACTCGCTCTCTGTTCGTCGCCTCACCTTGCCCGCCGCCAACACGTGTTCTTCCTCACCCTACAGCCCCACAGGCGACAAATGATCAAACTTTTGCCAAAAATCATTGGCGACAAAAATTTAAATTCGTAGGGAGTGGCTGGCTTATCACCGCGAAACGGCTCTGCCACCGTGGCAAGAAAGCAGAGAGTCCGAGATTTTTTTAAATAATAATACAAAAAAAGAGGCCCAATTTGCTTCTGCGTCACCGATTCCGCTGCCGGATGGCCAGTCCGCGCCCTCCCCTCAGCCGGATCCTTCTCCTCGCCGCCGCCGTCGCCCTCGCAGCCTGCGCCTGCTTTCCTACCCCCGTCTCCGGTATCCGGTGAGATCCGCACTCTCCTTCCTGCCGTTGCCAGGGCCCCGAATCCTTCGCCCGGGCTCGTCGCACGCAGTTGAAAGTTCCTTGTAGATAAAAGCGAGTAGTTGCACCAGTCAGGATTCACTTGGTCACGGGTTGGGACCTCATGCTTGATTCTAGTATTGATTCATACTGTGAGGGGGAAGGTGAATGCCAAGCTAATTTTGACCATCAAAACTCGATTCAATACGTTGTGCCACTGATTGGGAAAAGGCCGATACATTGTGAAGGCATATTATTGGCATTTACCTGCTTTGATTGATGAAAGTAGTCCAGTAATCTTTCACAATGTTCAGTTGTGTCCTTTATCATTGGATGAGCTGTTTGATTCGAGTTCACTGTCACAAATGGCTAGCAGAAGGAATTTAGGATTAGATGAGGGAAGGATGAGGAAGCTTATGATAGATGGAATTGTGGAAGGAAGGAGTGTGGATTACGCAAGTAAAGAAGAAAGAGAGGTAGATGAAAAGGGTTGGCACGAGCAGAAATTTTTCAGTATAAAGGTGATGAGCAGTTAGCTAGCTACAAGTTACAAGTTCTGGAATCATTGAACCAAACTGTGCTTTAACCTTGTTTTTAGGACATGGGCAATTTTTTCATTGCATAAGGCAGCATGGGTATCATTGAATTCCTTAAGCCTAGTATTGGGACATTCTTTTCATTCTGAATATGAAAACAATTTTACAGTTTATATTTCAGAAAGCTAAGGAAATAACTTTAAAATATTGTGCAGGAAGGACATTGGCTTTATTGAACCAATTGTGTGCAGAAGCACTGTTCAGGGGCGGCATCTGATATCTGATGATAATGGCAATACTCCTACGCCTTTGTCTTGCATTCTTAGATAAGTTTTCCTATAAATGCTGCACTATCTGACAACCATCTCTCACTGATAAAACACTTCCCTTTTCAGGTTATGTATGTTCTGCACTTTCAATCAATCCATGGTCTCACTGCTGCCCAACAACAGGGGATCGCTTTTTCCTGCCAGTGAGTTTCCTATTTTCATTTTACCATGTTATATGCAACACTCCATCAAAACTGGTTACCCTGCAAAGCCTGACATAAGTCTTCATGACATAATCCAGGGGCTGCAAACTTGATTTACAGTGCTGCAATTCATATGAATATTGTGTTTCTTGCTGTTTGAATCCTTCTAAGGTAAATACTAATAAGTAGTACCAGGTCTGGAAGAGAAAAACGAATTGCTTCATAAATATTATTTTATTCTGCCTTTTGATAGATCAAGAAAGAAGAAGTGCTGAAGCTGAAGGTAGCTAAGCCAGTTACTGCTGGTAAGATGCTTGAAGTTATTAATTGCTAATTGGTGAATTTGGAATATGGCAAATGAAGTTTACCCAATAATTTTCTCCAGGAACATACACAAATGTTTTTGATTTCTGCATGGGAAGATGTCGCCATAGCTCTGCAAGTGTGGTACTGCCTTTTCTTTCCCCTTTAGAGTGCCAGTAAAATAATTCTTCTACTTTATGGCATATCTTTCTTGTTTAGACTAAAACATGGAGTTTTTTTTTTTTTTTTAGTTTCGTGTCTTTTAATGTTAGTGGCAACAATTGCTTGTCCAAAGAACTTCGAACTAAGTTGTTCTTTCAATTTACCAGGTTCATGAAAATGCCTATGGCAGTGACTTCCATCACTGTTTTTCAGTGCAGCAAAATTCATCAGGTATGACAAACTATGAACTATATTTCTTGGCTATATTACAACTTATCAGTTGTAACATGTTCTCAGGTCATTACTACAGACTGGAATTATCATGTTCTCAAATATTCATTGCTAGCAGCATTAGAATTACTAGAGATATGTAGCATATGCTATGGCTTGGAATTGTGGCTGGGGCACGCGACGGCATTTATGATTTATCTATTGGCTTATTGTCTTTATAAACAGATGCTTGAGAATTTTGATAGCCAAAATATATTGCCCTATTATCTTGTCTTGATTGAAATCTGAACAGAAAGTCTGGTAGCAGCTCTACCTTCTGTCTATTCCTAATGCTTATGATGCATTGAACCATTGGTTGGAAATGATCATGGAATGTAAACATTCTGCAGGGTCAACTGAATCTAGTTCCGTATCAAAGTTGTTGGGCATTAACGTTGTAGTAGGAAGGCAAGTCCTTTCCACTTTAAGCACCTTATTTCTCTAAACTGAATGTGCACCTAAGAACTGCTTTATGAAATTTCAAATGGAAGTTAGGCCCGGGGAATCCTGCAGCTTGGTGTGCAAAGTAAGAGGACAGTCATGTGTTCCAAGCAGGCTCTCTGTGTTGAACAAATGTGAGATGTAAGTTCAATCATGTATCTTCAAATTACATCCATCGTTACAGTTCAGTTGATTATCCTCAAGTTACAAATGCCATGCCATGCTATAGCAATTCTGTCTAGCCTATTAGTCATGTAGCAATTTCCATTTTCATTGCATCAGGGCTTGAAGTACTGAGAGATTACTTCGCAGAACCTAACTTATCAATTGAATAGCCAAGTAGATATCTGGTGGAACCATCAGTATTATAGTGAAGTCTGAAACATTCCAAACTGTTACCTACAAACTTGATAAATGTCTTTTTGCTATGTACGCCGTATTTTTTCAATTTCAACTGCTATCAATCTGTCAGCACCAGCACAATCTGCATTGATATCCTTTTTTTTTTGTCCTTGTCCATGGAAGTTCTTCTGAAGGTGCACATGTTACTTGTCCTAGGTTTCGGTTATGCTATTGGGTGAGAGTAAGATAGATGTCTAGGTCTCTGGAAAATGAACATCCCATATAGACTGAATTGAGAATCTGAAGCAAAATGGGGAGGTGGGGGTGTTCTGAGTGTAGCTCTGCACTAACAATGGTTAGGCTGGGTGTATATTTATTATTGAATAGGAATTTTGACTAGGGTCCATGTATGTTTTATACCTGAAAGGATAGTGGAATACTGGAGGATTACGCAAGATGCTGTCGCAGAGGGATGCCATCTGAATTTGACCTCAGCACAAGCACATTAGGAACCAATTCAAATTCGGATCTTGGCACATCTGTTTTGTTTCCTGTAGGCACAACACCAGGGAGTATTTTTTTAGGTGCAGAATTTTCGGTTTGAGTGCATAGTCATTTTGGGTACCTGTGAGGTTTTGCTATCCTAGAGAAACAGAAACTAATTTCCATTTTCAGCTGTCCTCCAATTTGAATGTGATGTCGTAACCAGCCCTATTGGAAATATATAGATAAGCACTACCAGCCAAAGTTTGATATCATCAAGTCAGCAACCATTATCAGTTCTGTAAATGAAAAATAGGCGAGGAAAATTTTGCCCCCTCAAAAAAATTGCTGGGAAGAGATGAGCTTCTTGTGCCTGTAGTCCACCAAGTGATGAATGCTAAGAAATCACCATTGTGTTGGCATGGTTAGCCTGTTTTCTGTAGTATCTGTACAATCTGTGTAAATTATTCCATAGTTGCTAGCATGAGATAATTCATATAATTTATAAGACCCACACTGAAAAACAAAGGGTATACCTTGCTCGAATATAAAGCAGATGTAAACTTATATTAAGCCTGCCTAACATCATGAGCACTGTTAGTAATATTGTTGCTATAAATTGTTGGGAAAATTTGTTGTGGACCTCATCTGGATCCTATGTACCCTTGATCATTTTGTTACTAGGTCTTTCATGATAGGAAGTATCTGTTTTATTGGTGTTCACTTTAGCTTGGGAGCTTGTTAGATCTAGATTTTGTTCTTGATGTGAAAATAGATTCATCATCACATTCTCACTTGATGGCCAATAAGGTCGTTTATGTTATATTAGCATCACAATTCCCATTGTGTTTCTCTGTATGTGTATTTCTGTTCATCCATCCTTGCAGGATAAGACTCACTTGAGCTGAATTATTCAAACCAGTTTGCAGAAATATATGAGATGCAAGAGTGGCTGCTTTCCAAGCCTTGGACCAGATCAACCTGCTGAAGTTGTTGATGAAGCTCCATCCAGCTTGGTATGAATGATATTTTTACTTTTGAAAAAAACAATCTTGGACTATTGTTTATCTCATTTTCATATTTAGCTGTTTCACCATGCAGACTCTTATAGGTTTTCATATCTAGAAAATGGACGTTTTCATACTCAGGTCATATTGGATAGGATATCTTGTGCCTCTTCTGGTTATGTGTTTTATGACCTACTTCAAACTGACATTCACTGTGTTTGAAAATGGGCTTATGGCTAGGAATTTAGGAGGGATGAGGGGAGAGTGTAGTGGCCATGGGAAGCTGGCACACAGGAAGCAGTGGAGAGCTGCCCTTCACTTCTCCTTAATGAACTTGGCCCTCAAGTCAACTATTGATGAGATCTTTTAGATACAATCCTACCTTCCTAACTTGCAACAGGCATATCCTTAATTAAAGAGATAACTTGGCTTCCAATCTATTTAGCTTCACAAGGTGATCCTTGCGACCTAGCCCATCTGAACAGTATCATTACCTATACAATTTGGGGCTGACAAAATTTGTTTGCCCAGCTATCCAAAGCCACAATAGCTACTTTGGGCGTGCTCGTTTCTGCTCTCCCGAGTATCGAGCTGTGTTTATGCAGCCGTGGTCGCCAAGCACCGGTTTGCCCACCGCATGATTTTGTCCAAAGTCTGCCAAACACCCTGCAGCAGGCCAACAGAGAATCGAATTTTAATCCGAAACAAAGAATGGTCTTTGTCCAGCCATACCCATGATCGCATCAAAGCAACAGTTTTCTCTGCCCCATTGGATACATCTGCTCAACATCAGCTTTGATTTGAACATACTTTAAATGATCAAACTTATTATCTCAGATATTATCATGTCTCTGCTGTGGCACTGACAAAGTTGTGACAGCACCATAAACATCTACTTGGTGTCATATCAAATGGGATTTGTATGCAAGATCTAGAAGTTCATGTATTGAAGAGAAATTGATCAGGCTACTTTTGGTAAAAACTATAGCAGCAACACCAGTCCTTAAAGGCACCTAAACTGTGTTCTCCTCTTTCTTCGTCTTTTTAGACACCTTCTGAAAGGAATCTTATGTTTTGTTCTGCAATCAAAGGCTCAGATATTCCTGACTTGCATAATTTGATTCAAGATTTTAACTTTATGGCTCCTCTATTTTAATTTAGATAATGAAAAAGCTTAGTGTATTTGTTGCTATGGTATTGATGCATTAGTCCCCAGTTAAATGCCTGATTTACCAACATTAGGAATTGCCGAAGTTAAGCTCTCAATGCTACACGAGGGATGCTGGTAGTGCCTATTGACTAGATTTTTTTCTGTTATATGTTTGTGCTTTCTACTTTGATGTTTTGCTAGTTAACATAACATGATCAGTTAAAATGTGGAAGTGGAACTGGCTGACTTTCTTCTGGTTTCTATTTCAGAATCCAGGTGCATGCTTATACATGCAGATGGATGAGCGGCTCACATGTGATGGTTCGCATCAGCATACTCGAAGGCTCTGTCCATGCGCTTGAGAAGGGAAAAGGAATGTCATAAGACAGTAGAGGGGTAGTTTTCTCTGAAAACTTTCTGTCATGCTCTAGGCTCATTTAATTTCCAAGTGCCAAGATGTGGACAAAGTAGGTTTGCTCACGTCAGTCGTGTTCACTTGACAGGAAACAAGTGGAGGTGATAAGCTGAAAACCGATGGTTCTCCATCACCCCCATGATGTACAACCTTTCTACGTACTGGTTGCAAAAATGAAATGGAGTACCTATTTTTGGGACTCTGGTCATTTTTGGGAAGGATTATGGATGCAAAAATGAAATCGAGTGCCTGCAAAGACCTGTTCCTATGACCTGCAAATCTTTGCATGGTATTTTGTAGGATGTTGCATGCTGAATGAGTATGCATACAGCTGATTCAGCAGTGCGTTGGTCTATATAGATACCATCAGAGTGATAGAGATTAGAGATGCATTGCATCCATGCTTTCCCCATACTAAATATTTGTGGCTGTCCTGAGCAGACTATTTCTCATTGTCTCAAGCATCATGTGCAGACCAACCACCTGAACCAATTATATATTCATAATATATTGCACAATCTTTCATGCATGTTTTAAGACAGAGTAGCCCAAACATAACTACAGATACATGATCTTTTAAATCAATTACACCATGCCAGCATCTCTGCATCACAACCTCCCATGCCCTTTTTGCCAGCCTCAATCAAAAGGAATAATTAGGCTTGAAATCTTTCATGAACTTTGGTCTCTCCCTCCCTTTGTTATCATCTTTGCTTTGACCAGTGGTGGCACTCTCCTCTGCTGCAGCTTGGTCTTCCTGGTTCTCGTCCTGGAAGGCCGGGTGGGTGAGGATGTTCCCCAGGAGCTGTGTGCCCCTGAGCGCATTGGTGAGCGGCAGGTGACCCTCAGGTGTGTCATCCTTCATCTCCCACATGAACTCGTCAGGGAAGGCCCTGTAGTTGTACTGCTCCACCTCTGTGTCCAGCTTCTTCATCCAGCCGACCCTGATGAAGAAGCGGGTGAAGTCGCGCTGCGATTTCTCCCAGAGCCGCCGCTGCACGCTGTACCCGAACTTGCCATTGCTGTGCTCCTTCCAGAGCTCGTCGATGGCGCGAAGGTCCTCGGCGGAGATGAACTGGACCTCGGAGAAGAAGACATACCCTCGGCGCCTCGCGGACTCGCCGGCGAGGTCGATGATGAGCGCCCTGGTGGTCTCGTCGGCCTGGCGGTAGTCCCCCGCCGCGAGCTGGCAGCTGAGGAGGTCCAGGGAGGGGGCTGGTGACGAGTCTTCTTCTGCTGCTGACGGGGCCACCGGAGTCGGAGCTGATGAGTTGGTGGTCGAGGTTGTGGTCACTGAGCGGGAGGTGTTGGGGTGGAGCCTGAAGGAAATGCTGCTGCCGGTGTTGGTGGAGAGCTTGAGCAGGGTAGAAGGGGAGCCGTCATGGCTGCCACCAGTGCTGGCAAAAGAATGGTGTTGGGGGAGAAGGAAGGATTGCAGAGAAGCATTTGCCATGGATGGCGGGAGGAGAACGGAGAGGGAGAGAAGGAGGGAGGGAGACGATGATAAAGGAGTGGATGGGGTTTAGCGAGAGCTGAGCTGAGCTGAGCTGAGCTGGTGGTCGTGTGGTGTGGAGAATTGAGACCGTGTTGCCTTGTGAAGTGTGTTCCTGTGACAGCCCAGCTTTGTGCGTGTCTTGTGTCAAGGCCTCAAGGCAAGGGTTGTGAGAGATTTTGCTGGTGGTTTTGTAGGGGGTACATCTGGGAGAGAATACAAAGGTGGGCTGTGATTGGTGGGTTCTGGGTGAGATGAGGATACTGAACCCAACAGAGATAGATAATATGCCAAGTGAGTGTGAGTTGGGTACTCTGGGTCCATAGGACACTTCTGGTATACTCAGAGAAGAAAACATGGAATTGAATCCTTGCTTAACCTGTATTTCATATTCTATTCTTTTTAGCCGTGATTTTAGTTTTAATCCTTAATTTTAAACAATGGATTTAAGGCTCGATGTGTACATAAATTTTGCATGTAAAAGGTGGTTAGTTTGCTAGTAGAAACTGAACTCTGAAGTATACAAGTCATTTGCAACCTCTTTTTGGAATCTCGACATTCAAAATGACAGGATCAGCGTTTCCATCAAACTTCTACCTCTTTTTTCTAATTATTTTATCTAGTTCTTCCTATATTATTTGCGCTGAACCAGGTGTAAGCTTTATATGATTGTTCTGTTTTTATGTGTTTTGAGATGTGTGTGACATTTAACTTGAATAATTGGTTGCCGTTTTTTTCCTTCGTTTCCACAAAATCACCAGCCACGAAATGTGGAAGCCTTTTACACTACCAAAGAAAAAAAAAAAACATCTAAACTTCGAAATAGTGGCATCCAATTGCGGGAGTTTCTGGGTCTACGGACCTGGTCCATGTAAATCTACTGCGCCTATCAAGGACATCAGACAGACGCTCTCGAGTCTGGACGGCAGAGCTTTGCTTGTCTGATTGTATCTCTTTTTAATCAGGCAAGGCGTGGGAATGCACTTGCTTATAAATGGTAATAAATACAATAAGAAAAGTCCAAATTTCTCCATAGCTCTAAATTATTATTTATCGTAGAAAAAATACTACTCGAGTATTAAAGAATGACACACTCAAAACAACCAATTGAGCTTGGTTGAGTGATAGCCTGATATGAACCAGGCTAGTACATAATAAAAACAACCAATTGAGCTTGGTTGAGTGAGTCTTGTACTTAGTGGAATTTCTGGAATATCCGGCCAGTATTTTTTTTCTGTTTTGTCCGGTGGAACAAAGATATTCTTGGGTGAAGACACACTCAAAACACCAATATGATATGATATATGCAGATTAACTCTCCTGGATATCTTGGACTTCTCTTGTTAATTCCTCTTTTTGCCCTTGATTTCAAATGTACAAGCAAAATCATTCTTCCAACCTGACGGGGACGAATTGGTCATTCTACAGATTCATTGACACCTTTCCAAGTTGCTAGTATTATGTCAGGCTGGCTTCGCTTATAATAGGTAGTCTCCGTCGGGAAGATAAAATGCATTATTCACCAATCCTATCACCTATTAACTAATTCGAACATCCCTGAGCTAATTAACAGTTAGCCAGCTCTTTTTCAGTAGTTAACAGATCCAAACTCCCCTATGTTCAACAATAAAAGGCAGCTGCTAGTTCTTATACATCATCTTGTGGGTTGTCCACGTGTAACCTGCATCAACTGCAACCATCAGAAGATAAATTGTACCAGGAAAAGAAAGGGCCATATTTATCTTCCAGTACTAATTAGCTCTCTGTTTTTAGACGGCCTGCTACTATATAGGACGTGTAAACACTGTAATGCATTTAAATTTAGCAACAGGGCATGAAATCCGAACTTAAAATGCTGCTCGGCAATGGCAGAAAGTCGCAATGGCAGACGGTCTGGGCCATGGAGTCATGGATAAGAACCGTGTGCAGTGGAAGCTTTACGTATTTTTAAATCAAAAATAGAATGCGGGACCCACTTCAAACCCAAACCTAAACCTGATATGTCAAACAACTGATTTGGTATCTCCCGGTCCGTAACCCACCTCCCTCGTACCTCACATCCATTTCCCTATCTCACTAACAATCCAAACGCCACTCCCTGCCCTGTCTAAGGGCTGTTGGGCGATGAGAGCATCTCCAACGGTAGAAGCTGGGTGTCAGCTGGGTGCCAGCGAGCACTAGAGACGAGAGGAGAGTAGTTGGCGCCAGCCAATACAACGCTAAGCTAGCGTGTGGTGCCACCTTTCCCAATGGGAAATAGCTAATGGAGCGCGTCTTTCGCTGCTCCACGAGAGAGAGAGTGTAGAAAACATATATACCATACCATTCTTGAGTGAAAAGTGATATCAATTAAGGATATCAATTAAGCATTAATTTAAAACAAGAAGAAAACAAAAGCAGAGAAGTAAAGTATAGAAATTTGGTAGGAGAGAGAATATATTGGGAAATATAACAGGGTCTCTGTCTCTCATGTCATGTGGCTCTCCCACACGCACAAGCAAGCATGCTCTCTCTCATCTTGAGGTTGAAGCTAGTTATGCCCTGATTTGGATCCACCTAATTAAAGTTTAGCACAAACATGAATTTTTTAAGTGACTAGACATTTTATGGAAGATTTTTCTGTTTTTTATCTTCCACTTTTTAAAAAAATAAAAAAATTGTCACGTCACATGGTACACCAAAGCACAAATAAAAAAATCAGCACATGTATGTATGGAAGTTATCTTCAACTTATAGAAACCAAATCAGCACATCACAAATTGTTATTTATGTGAGCATGAATCTTAACAACATCTGGGCCATAAAAAAAGTAGAAGAAAACATGAAAAAGAATCTTCTGAAAGATATTTAGGAATTAAGAAAAAAAAAAACAAATTGATGTTTTGTTGTTGGCGCGCAACAATTATTTTAGAATAAAAAGCACGCTGGCAGGCCGCTTGAGCATGGCAGCCTCTGGCCCATAGCCCAGGCAAAGGAGTAATGAGGTGGCCCAAATACGGCCTGGCATGTGATGCTCTCTCAACCCAGGGCAAAGACAAAGTTTTTTTTTTCTTTTTTTTTCTTTTGTTAACAAAGTAATGGCCCAAATTAAATTTATGATTTGGGCATATTTTATTCAAAAATGCATTTTCCTTGTGTTAATGCCCTGGACCAAGAACTGCACATGAATAGACTTCCTCTTCGTTTCAGTCAATCTCTTTAGCTTTTACTAACGACTGTGTTGAATTGTGATGCAGCCATGCAGGTCAGTGGTGTTTGTTGATGGAGACTTACCAATTAGGCAATTACCCTCCAACACATGAGCAGAGGTGACGAGGATGGTTTAAACAAAAGTACTCCCTACGTTTTAAATTATAAGTCGCTTTGACTTTTTTATTCATTCATTTTGTTATGTATCTAGGCATATTATTATATCTAGATGCATAGCAAAATGAATGTTCAAAAAATCAAAATGATTTATAATTTATTTGGAATAGAGGGAGTAAAACTAGCAATGGTATCATCATCACTTTCACAGTCTCTTCAGTTTTTTTTTTTTTTTGGGGATGGGAGAACATTGGTCCTAGAAGTCATGTTTTTTTTTTTTTTTGACAATGAACTCTATTAATTAACAAGATGAAGCTGAAAGCACCATTACAGAAAGTTAATGGTTACATCATTAAGCGCCATACTGAGAGGACACTCATTCATATGAGGCTCATGAGAGCAAACAACATGTTTGATCCATTCATGAAATGGACAAGCCGTTGATTGTCAGAGAGAATAGTAGTGTGATGAAGATTGAGCGCCTTGGTGACCTGTGTTGCAAGTGCTTGTTTTACTTTAACTAAAAAAGTACTATCTTTCTACGAGGATTGCACGGAACTAGATTTGAACATTTGATTAGTAAAATGAAATAACCAATGATGAGCTTACAATAATTACCTCTACTAGTAGAGAGATTAATTTTAGGTCCGGTTTGGATTCTTGGAATTAAATCCATTGTAGTTTAGGCACATATTTGAGGTACACTCTATAATTTTTATAATTTTACTTAAGTTGAAGACCATAGTAAGATAAGATGGTGATTTATAGAATCTATTTCTCATCTCCCGCCTTATGAATATGAGATATGCTTATTTTTGAATTTGTAGTAAAGTTGGACATTCAGCTGCAACCGATAGAGCCGGATCGCTTTGTCTGGCGTTGGACGGCTGTGTGTGCGCTCAACCTACCGATCGTTGGCTGGACACATATGGCTAGGGCTAAGGAGCTGTGGCGGCAATGGCTCCTCCACATAATGAAGCACGTGCAAAGCCAACTTTTATGTTTCCATTTAATGAAGCACGTGCAAAGTCAATTTTTGAAAAAAAAAACTTTATGTAAAATATATTTATATTTAAGGATTGTTCGCTTCAACTAAAGCGTAGCTGGAATGTGGGATGTTCATGTACATGATTACATCCCGTGAGAGAGATTACAGCCGGCCGCTGCAGTTGTAGCTCTGTGAGAGTGTAACAAGAAATTGATTTAATATAAACATATATTTAATAATAAAAGTAATGATATATATTTATTTAGTATCATAAATATTAGTATTTTTATCATAAATAAATCTAGTTAAATTTAAGATTGGGTGACAGGTACCCCTTTGCGAGAAAGTGTAGTATTAACATTTAGTTCCAGCTGCACTACACCGGGCTAGAGGTCTTGAGTGAGGAAGAAAGATGATGGTCTCGATTTGGGCAATTTTCTGCTGTTCTGTCGTTTTCCAATTCCACCCACATCAAAATATCAACCACATTGTGCATGTAAAGGTAGCATTAGACATTTATTGCTGCTATAAGAAGTGGTATTAGCCATTGTGAAGTTAGACCATAGCTATTGTCCATCTAAAAAGCACCTCAAGCTTATGGTGCACCACGAGGTCCACGAGCAAATAAAAACAATGACTTCTCTTAGATCTTCTCTTCTTTATCTCCTAGCTATTGCCCAAAAAAAATAGATCCCACACTTATGGTCAATTGTTGCATGCACATTGCTTATGCCTTTAGTACTTCTAGAAGTATTAGTCTTTCTGTAGCTAATTTACATATATAGACTAGCTAATTATTTGTTGACCAGCTCGTTTAATTTGTTTGCAGAAGAAAATCAATAGGAGATGTGACATTTGATATGATTGAACGGGTAATTATAAAAGGATTAGCTTGAAGTACTGTACGTGCTAGCGTTGTAGTACGAGTAGAGATTCTCCGGGAACTGTACGGATTAGTACATACTAAGCTTGTTTAGACTAGAGATGTGCAGAGTGTACCTATATATATAGACTAGCTAATTATTTGTTGACCAGCTCGTTTAATTTGTTTGCAGAAGAAAATCAATAGGAGATGTGACATTTGATTTGATTGAACCGGTAATTATAAAAGGATTAGCTTGAAGTACTGTACGTGCTAGCGTTGTAGTACGAGTAGAGATTCTCCGGGAACTGTACGTAGTACATACTAAGCTTGTTTAGACTAGAGATGTGCAGAGTCTCATGGGATGTACATGAAGCACTTGCAAAAGCCAATTTTTCAAAAAAAAAAAAAAAAGAGTTTTATCTAAAATAAAAATATTTATATTTAAGGATTGTTCGCTTCAACTAAAGCGTAGCTGGAATGTGGGATGTTCATGTACATCCCATGAGAGAGATTACAGCCGGCCGCTGCAGTTGTAGCTCTGTGAGAGTGCAACAAGAAATTGATTTAATATAAACATATATTTAATAATAAAAGTAATGATATATATTTATTTAGTTTCATAAATATTAGTATTTTTTATCATAAATAAATCTAGTTAAATTTAAGATTGGGTGACAGTGACAGGTACCCCTTTGCGAGAAGGTGTAGTATTAACATTTAGTTCCAGCTCTACACCGGGCTAGAGGTCTTGAGTGAGGAAGAAAGATGATGGCGTCGATCGATCTGGGCAATTTTCTGTTGTTCTGTCGTTTTCCAGTTCCACCCACATCAAAATATCATTAGTTCTTCTAGAAGTATTCGTCTTTCAGTAGCTAATTTACATATATAGACTAGCTAATTATTTGTTGGCCAGCTCGTTTAATTTGTTTGCAGAAGAAAATCAATAGGAGATGGGACATTTGATTTGATTGAACCGGTAATAATAAAAGGATTAGCTTGAAGTATACTCCCTCCGATGGTATTAGAAGTATACTCCCTCCGGGATGATATATCATATTTTCAATATATTTTTGTAATAACAATAGATCAAAATTATGTTTTACAATAGATCAAAATTATGTTTTAGAAACCGCGGTCGTTGTCCAAAACAACTTATTTTACCAGTATGAGGGAGTATTCTCTTTCACCGTGTTCTGTTTTATTTTATTTGATGCTTCATTATAGAGGCACCTGCTCATATACTCAGTCACCAATGATGTAGCTTATTAGTAGCTAGTTGGAGTACTCCATACTCCTACTATAGTAGTATGTCTAAATAAGAGCATCTCGAGGTGACTCTCTATATTTTTTATTCTTTATTTATCTCTCAATAAAGATTACACTTTATATTAAACATCTCACTCTATCAGATTCTCCATTTCTCATCTTCTAGTGTGGCTTGCTAAGGGGCTAATTTGGAGAGCGGATAGCTGCGAGTTGGATAGCTAATACGCTAGAGAGCTATTTTAGTGTTAAGCAGCCAAAATTTGGCTTGGAGAACCATTTAGCTAGTCTCTTGAAGTTACCTTAAGATACCTTGTCTTTTTTAACCTGGATTATTAATTACTAGTACTAGTACCAAGTTTTTCAGGTGTGTGACACTTGTCATCATTAGCTAACTCAGAGAATAAACAAGTAAAAATACTCGCTCCCTCCCTAAAAAACATGTAATTTTCGTTTTTTAAAAAAATCAAATAATTCTAACTTTTTGACTAAATTTATATAAATGTTAGACACTTATAATATAAAATAAGTATCAATCAATAGATTAATGATGAAATATATTTTTTAGTATATTTTATTTGAAACATAAATGTACTAATATTAGTTATTATAAAATTGATTAAACTTTAGTGAAGTTAACAAACACAAATACGGTAGTTGCATGTTTTTTTACTGAGGCAGCTTGTTTTGGTTCCTACCTAGCGAACGTGTGATATTACTGTACACATGCAGTAGTACTCCTACGTGAGTTTGTAACCATTCGAGTTCTTTGAAAATTCTCTGAATTTAGCGTCACCGAATGTTCAAATCATGAGAGTGGATCCGACACGCGGATAGGACGAGAGGTGAGTGACGCTACCTCACAAGCGCTGGATGTGACGCAGAAAGTGACAAAAATCTGTGTCTCCTTTTTTTTTTTCTCCGAAGAAAACAAGTCAAAAATTCAAAGCACGTGGGTGAGATTTGTCAAGAAAAAAAAGTTTGGTGCGGTTGACTACATACATAAGAGGGTGTTTATCTATTGTCATATGCTAAACTTTAGCACTAAAAGCTAAGTTTCTAACTCATGTCGTAGGCTTTGGGTCACTTTTAGCACTGCTATTTGGATCTAGTGTTAAAATTGAAATGCTAGTGTTTGGATCTAGTGTTAAAATTGAAATGCTAAACTTAATTAGTTAAAGTGAAGGTAGCCGTTTAACTCGTATCAAACTTAGAATTTTGTTTATCTTTGCGGGGACAGAAAGTAGTAGTGCATTTGCTTTCCATTATTCTCTGATGGAAGTGCAATTGCGTTTTTTTTCCTTGCATAGTTTGAACGCATGCGCTCGTGGTGTCTCTTTTTGCCGATGCTCTATCTGCCCGTCACAGTTACCTTTGGATGGCATGCATGCGTCGTGGTCAAAATGACCGTGGGTGAGTCAGTCATCGCTGCCGGCCGGCACCGGCGTGTATATCAGCATCAGCATTGACTTGTAGCGACTTTATCTACGTACGGTTGAGTCTAAAGTAAGATGCATGCTGAATAATTCCCTTCACAGAACATGCAAGGTTTTACGGGCTATGGTTTTCAGGTATACTATTCCAAATTATAAGAGTTTTAGTTAGCATTGCTTTTGTTGTATCTCGAAAAGATAAAACGTCATATATTATTTATAAATGTATATAGAAAAGACGAAACATCTTATAATTTAGAAAGTAGAGTAGAAAATGGTAAATAAAGCTTTAAATAGGTGTTGTTCAAAATCTTCAAATGGGGTGAAAGGTACTTGCTGCCGTGCCGAAGTAGGTAAAGTAGAGTAGGAGACTTAAGCTAGAGGATAACCTAGCTTATGCATCATGCATCATGCGTGCTGCGTGCCAATCAAACAAGTGCACTGTCAGACGAAAAATTAAACAGAGCAAATTCAGACGCAATGCATGCTTTCTACTGCACTCCTATAGCACTGTACCTGTACTGTACCTGGCAACTGTTGACTCATGCATGCACAAGCACAAGGACTCAACCGACGGGACTCAACCGACGGCAAGGCCTTGCCTATCTTTCCGGCAAGGCTTTGCTTATCTTTCCTTGCGTTGTCCAGTCCTTTGTCCAAGGTCAAAAGAATGTCTGAATCAGCGGGAATTCAGGATCGCTAGGCCAGACCCAGACAGCAGCAGCAGCTAATTCACCATTTGTTTGTCCTCGTCTACTTTCTAATCCCTCCTTTTTTCTAACTACCCTGACGTTAATCTCAAGGCTGTTCATCTCAGCGCTAGTAATACCAACTCGTCTGAATACGGTGCACGGTCCCTCTCGTCGTCTTCAGAGATCTCGATCCTCTCCACTCATGTTTGCCTAGGCTCAGTCCATGGACCATCCATGGACCACTAGTACAGCGCTAGCGTGTGTTTTCTCTTCACATGTTTTGTCTTCTCCTGCTAGGGTCGATCTCTAGCTACTAGTCTTAGTCTCTACGTACTCTCTAGCCAATCATTCAATCTTCAACCATTTTACTTATCGGAGAAATTTTTATCGATGTCGGGACACGTGTTATTCTTGGTGGTTCACAGAGATTTGTTATATATGCCAAACCTTTGCTCAACACTGAAAGCTAAGCTAGTGGAACAAAACCAGCTAAAAACTAGAATTAACCACGAACGCATGGTAAGCTATTGGCTTAATTGATACCACGTCTACATCTAGTCATCTTTAAAAAGCATTTCGCCTAGTGTAAAATTTTAGGAAAAATCTTAGAAAGTCTAAACGATGTAACCTTTTGAATGAATGTAAAATTCACAGGCGGTCCCTAATAAACCTGCATCATGGTGCCATCTAGATCTTGCTATTTGAATCCCCGAACTTGTGCAATAGTGTCACTTGGGTCCACAACTCTTGGATTTTGATATTTGCATACCTAAACTAGTATAATAGTGTCGTCAACAAAGAGCTGGGGCACATGCCCCCACTCAAATTCTGGGTTTATAAAGAAAATATGTTGTTATGGTCATAACCTCTGGTTGTATGCGGTAGAGGTCGACTTGACCTGTAATCTAGGCAAGTACTTACATGTTCTTGTATCCCAAAATGTCAACTCCTTGTACACACCACGCTAGGGGCATTTCCTAGCCTATTTAACTTGCAACCGAGAGAGCCAGGAAGGCTATCTCGTTCCAACTATTTTCACAACCTAAGTATAGATGATAGGTGGATCGACCTTGGGTCGGTGTGAGAGAGGAGGTGTAGGGATCGAAGTATATTTGGTTCCCAATTCTATCGTCTTGAGTATAGCTAGCCTGGCCCTATACGAAGCTCTAAGTGAGGCCTGAATCAAAGTACCAAATATAGCCAAAATAATATTAATATCCTGTAGAGAAAATGTGATATATCAATAATAGTACCATTTGAACCCTTGGTTTGCATAATCTTTACTTTAATAACATCATTCTCTTCGTGTTCTTTGAAATAAAATCTTCTGTACAATTAATATACTCATAATTAATCTTCTCCAGCAATACCTGCACAGAGACGAGATGAACAGACCACTAATACACGAATATGTGATAATAATTCTCGCCCTCCTGTCTTGCTTTGTATTCGCTAAATGGCTAAGCACCCAACGAGTCATGAAGACGAGATGAACAGGGCAAGCGGATGATACGCTCGAGACGAACAAGAGAATAGGATACTCCATGGGGGCCTTGGGACTCGGAGCCAAAAATACGAAATGTTGCCACACAAGCGAAGTCGCAGCGGCCAGGGCAAAGGGCGACATGCATGCCGAGTACATATGGCCTTCTACTACTCGGCTCGGCTAATATTTTGAGGCCCTGAAAATTGGGGGGCCTAGTACGGTCGTCCCGGTAAACACGCATGCGCACGGCCCTAATCTTCAGTATAGCTGACAAGGTGAACCTCAGGCCGGTGTGTGAGAGAAGGCGGTAGGGATCAGAGTATATATTTGGATCCCAATTCTATCTTCTTCATCTACCCTACATTTGCTATTCTACCGATCGTTCTCGTTGGAATTGGTATCTCAAGCTTTTCGATTTTATGGAGAATTTTTTTGTTTGCGCCTAACTGCTCTTAGATATGGTGCCGGCGGAAGATCACCAAATTCCAAGTGAAGACGACAATTTCTGGCCAAGGAGCTCAAGGCATCCATGAAGGCAATGGCGTAGTAGTTCGCCGGACTTTAGGGCATGGCGAAGCAATATATTCGCCGAGTTTGAAGGGGTCATGAGGACCATGGCCGACAAGCTCAATGACTTCTAGGTATGGCATACCATCATGGAGACATCTATAGGCTCCATCACGCAAAGAATCGAAGGAGACGATCGAGGACACCGGTGCGAAGAGCTCGAGGCGCGCTTCATCACCACCCTTGCCTCCGATGTCAACTTTGTCGCCTCCCGCACCTACCGCGGACGCTCGACAACCTCCACAACCGTTAGGGTAGTTTGGCCTCAACAAGGCCACAACATGCGGTCGCTTGTCAAGCTCTCCGATCGACGCTTTATTACGATCTAGACACAAAGTGTACATAAAAATTTATGTATATATAAAAAACAAAAAGGACATTTTATATATAATTTGATTTGTAATGGAGTAAATGATAAAGCAAGTATAGTAAACAAACCTTTAGTAGGTGTTGTTCAAAAATCTTCGAACGGGTGAAAGGTAGTGCCGAAGTAGGTAAATAAAGAAGAGTAGGAGCCCTAAGTTAGAGGATAACATAGCTTAGAGCAAGTATTATAGAAGGTTGTAAGTTCTTTAAATGATGACGTGGAGGAGAGAAGAGAGGAGAGAGAGGAGAAGCAAAAAGAAGCTCATGCCGGTTTGGGACCACGCAACCAAAAACTTTGTGAGACGTGATAACCTGGACCCATTATTAAATGTCAAGACTTAACCATCAGACACTGGTGCAGGGTAAGAGGGTAGGACCCTAGCCTTTTACATAAGCCTCCGTATTATAATATTGCTCTTATGCATGCATCATGCATGCTGTGTGCAAGCAAATAAGTACGGAGTATACTTCTAGACGAAAAAATCAGAGGAAATCTAGACGCAAATAAAGCCTCATGCTTTCTACTAGTTTCTACTGTAATCCTACTATATCTCACAAAGACTCGTTGACGGCAAGGCGGCAAGGCGGCAGCGGAGTCCGTGTCCACGCCAGGCCTCAAGGTCAAAAGAATGTTTGAATCCGCGGGAATTCAGGGCACAGCGCTAGGCCAGACAGCAGCAGCTTCTTTACCATTGGTCTGTCCTCGTCTTGCTTCTTATATATTCCTTCTTTTTTCAAACTATAACCAGACGTTAATCTCAAGGTTGTTCAGCGCTAGTAAATACCAACTCGCACTACACTGTCCGTCAGGGCGTCCGCAATGGTAATAGCCAGTACTAGCTACGTAGTCAGCTGACGTGGAGGTGAGAGACAATAATAAGGACTATTTTATATTATTGGACCCACATGCTCCTCTCACATATTCTTAGGCTACGTGAAATAGTCTATCTATTTATATGTAGGTAGTGACTACTCTCTCCTACTTTTCTCTTATCACGTCACATCTAGATACTCTTATCACGTCACATCTAGATAGTCAAATAGCTAACAATTGGAGACGACCTAACACGGTTGCACGGTCCCTCTCGTCGCCTTCAGAGATCTCGATCCTCTCTACTCATGGTTGCCTAGAAGGCTAGCTCTAGCTTAGTCCATGGACCACTGGTACAACGACGCTAGCGTGTGTGTTTCTCTTCACATGTTTTGTCTTATCCTAGTCTCTGGAGTACCTTCTTGTCAATCATCGTTCGATCTCCCATTTTACTTAGCGGAGAAAAATTCATCTATGTGTGTAAGCTCACAAACTTTGGAGTTGAACCACACATGTTGTTCTTGATGGTTCACAGAGATTTGTTACGCCAATCCTTTGCATACTCAACATTGAAAACTATTGGCTTAATAGGTACCATTACCTCTAGTCTAGGTTTTCAAAAACATTGGGTTGTTGGGCTGATGGTTTTTGCACATGGTAAGCCGACCGATACTATTTAGTTGTGAGAGAAAAAAGTGTACCATGGTTGATAAGTTCAGGTGAACAGGGCAATGTGCCTTAAAAAAAGATTTAACAAAATCTGTCTTAAAAAAGATTTAGCAAAATCTACCTTAAAAATGATTTAGCAAAAATCTTAAAAACATTAATAAACACCATAACTTTTGAATGATTTTAAAATTCACGAGGGCTCCCTAAAAATTTGCACGATTGTGTCATCTCTAGATCGTGCTATTTGAGTCCCTGAAATGTTGTGTTGTGGTGTCACTTAGCTCCACAAGTCCTTGGATTTTGATGTATTCTATAATTACTTTAAGGGCATTCTCAATGGTTTCCAAATAGCTAGTCTACAAGAGATTAAATATCTAGTGACTCCTAAATAGTTAATCTTGCTAGACCTCCTAAAACCAACTTTCTCTTATCTCATATTACTCTCTAATACAATGTTCTTTCTTTATTATTTATATAGGTCCCATCAAACTAGTTATTTAAACTCATAGGGGTAGGGTTTGGTCCCATGTGTTCATGGGGTAGTGCATATTTGTTGTGACGTCTGCGTTGTCATGTCATTGAGGACACCCTAAGGAGGGCCATTGAGGACGCCCTTATGGAGGGTGATTTCAAAATCACACATCAATAAAAAAACAATCACAATTGTAGATCGTCCCACGCGAATCATGTACACTGAACTCAACTATTGTAATTACGAAACCAAAAGCGCTTCCTTACGTGCTCACAAAGGTAGATGCCGATCAGACTTGTCATCGCAACAATGGTTGATGTATTAGTTTTACCAGTGACTGTTTACATTATCAGAATTAATCCACATGGTGTCTTGCCCATTCACGATTTCTTTCAAAATCTGGAAACACGTTCACTTTAATAAAAAAAAAATAAAAGAAACAATTTCGGCAGTCCAAGTAAACGCCAGGTCCACGGACAACATATTCTTACTGAAGAATAAATAAAAATTAAACCAAAGTTTTTTTTTTTTTTTTTTTTTTTTTGGCAATCCCAACAAGTCAACAACACGAAAGCTCGTTAAAACCACGCCGGAAGACGGAAAACGAAGCCAAGCGCGCGCTGGCAGCAAAACTCCAAGCTTTCTCCATCGCGTGCGCGCCTCTCCCTCCCTCTCTCTGCTTCGCCGTCGTCCTCTCCCCGCACGTACGCCATGGCCGCCGTGCGGACGACGACCTAAGCGGCGACCCACCGGAGTCGACGCAGCTACGGCTGGGCGACGACATCATGTGGTCAGAGATCAACGGCGTGTACGACCGCGACGACTCGCTCAAGGAGAACACCAACCCCAAGTCGGTCGCCAAGACCCATCCCGGCGGCGGCGGCAGCGCCGTCTCCGGGTCCTCACAGCGGTTCTCGGGCAACCTGAAGCCGACAGCGGCGCCCATCATCGGTCTGTCCGCCGGGAAGCTGGGCGCGTCCCGGTCCGTGCGGCGGCAGCACCACCCGCCCGCCATGTTCCCCAAGAAAGCCAAGACTGGCGGCGGTGGGCGCGCGCACAAGGCCGCCGTCCCGGAGCCCGGGTCGCCCAAGGTGTCTTGCATCGGGAAAGTGCTCTCGGACCGTGAGCGCGCGCGCCTCGGCCGTCCCCCGCGCGGCGGCGGCGGCGCGGGGTCCGGCCCAGGGCTCCCGGGTGCTGCGGCGGGATGGGCTTCCTCATGCGCCGTAGCCGGTCCAGGCACAGCGCCGTCGAGTGCGTCGACGACCTGTCCCCGCCGTTCCCGCACCTGGCGGCCGCGGCGTCGAGGCGCAGGGAGGTGGAGGTGGAGGATGAGGAGGTGACGGTTGCGGAGCCGGCGGTGGCGCCGGGGCTGGGCGGCGTGCGGCGGTTCGCGTCGGGGGAGGCGGGCGGCGGAGTGGGCGGCCCAGATTGAGGACGACGGACACGTGGCGTGATCTGGGCCGTTGTAGCGGTGGTTCAGGTGTGGCTTTCGGTGTGGTTGCGCCTCTGCTTGTAGTTGAGCTTGCCATGTACATACCACCCTCCTGTTTTCAAATCAAATCAAATCAAATCCGTAGAAATTGATGTTTGGGTTGACAAATTTTGGTTGCTTTTTTGTCCTGGTTTACTTGCATGTTTCCAAACATTTTTTTTTTTTCTCTGCGAGGTTGCATGTTTTCATTTGCTGCGAGTGATTGGAATGCAATGTTTGTTAAGGCATGAATTCTCAGATTGTGAGCCGTGTACAGAGACCACAAGATAATTACTAGGATAGATTGGTTGATTACTGTGTGTAGATGGCCAAAGCAAAGCAAATCAAATCAAACAAAAGGGAGGTTCGCTAAAGCACTCAATTGACAGGGTACTCTTAGTAATCCGTTTCTGTCACGTTCCGGTAATAATAAATAAGAATAGTACATAAGTAAATCCGCTAGTGAAGTGATTCAATTCGCTCGTGCACACAACCACCAGAAAATGTAGCTGTAGTGTACCTGTATCTGTACCTCCTTGGCAGCTGTCCACCTCCATTCATGGACCCTTTCACCAATAAGGTACCCTCATCCCAAATTATAAAACGGCGTACCCAGTGCCGTAGTCTCCCGCATTGCGCGGGGTTTGGGGAGGGGCGATTAGCGTCATGCCTTACCCACACACTATGAAATGTGCGGAGACTGGGGCTCGAACCCCGACCTTCCCACATAAGCGATAAAAGCACCGCCAGCTTGCACCGGGGCCACCCTTCCATCCCAAACTACAAGTCATTCCAAAAATCTTAGAGAGTCAAATCATCTCAAATTTGATCAATTTTTTACGATTAGATAATAATAGTTAGGATGCCAACTAAATACCTTATTATATATTCATTGTGTAGCTCTACTTATGTGAAGTCAACAAAATTAGATTTTCTATTTTATATTTTTTTTGTGATTTACTATGAAAAGAGGGGAAAAACGAAACCACTATTACTGTAGCAAAACCGGAGTTATTGTAGTGAAACCAGGGGATAAAATCTGCACGGTTTGAAAAGTTGAGGGACCCGCTTTTATCCGGTTTTAGAGTTAAAGAGAAAAAATCAAACTTTTCGCAAAAGTTGAGAGACCCAAAGTTTTCCAATACACAATGCAACAACCGCTAATGTACAGCCCCACTTACTTTCACACGGCCCAAGGCTGGGTACATGTGGTGAGCAGCCGATGAC